>JAQZBX010008594.1:17782-47882 GCA_029593785.1 Cabassous unicinctus | reverse complement strand
ATTAATTGCAATTGATAAACACATCCTGGGGTTTTGCCATTAAGCATGGACCATAGTTTGCATTGTAGACCACACTGTCTCCCACACAGTTCTGCATTCTATATGATGATATAAAATGGCCTATATCTATCGTTGCAATGTCACTCGGGACAATTCCCAAGTCCCGAAAAAAGCCCCTGTATTACAACTGTTTTTCCCTCTCTCTGCCCCCAGAGCCTCCAGTGGCCACTGGCTCCACATCAATATTGTAATTTCTTCCATTGCTTGAATCACAATATGTCTATAGTAGAATATAAGTAAGTCCAGTCTAGCCCATAGCTCTTCCCCCCATCCTGAGGAGTCTGGGATGGTGATGTCCACTCCACCTCCAATTGAGAGGAGGCTTATATCCCATGGGGAAGATGGATGGGATTATCCTGCCTGCAGCTGCAGACTCTCTCCATTCCCTGGGACAGCCGTTGTCCACATCATCTCCCCGCCTGGGTCCTGGGTGAGTCCAATGAGCTGTAGAGTAGGAGTTGCTGCCTGCATAACTGAAAAGCTCTCTGACCTGTTTTCTCTCCTTCTTTCCATTCTGCTATTTGCAATTTAGGCTTCATCCTCAGACCTCACTTAGACTCTCCGACATCTCCAGGCTTTCTCTTCACAATCCTAAATGGCTGCATTGGTCACTGGCTTCATTCACGTCCTCACCATACTCTTGCCAAGTAAAGGGAGTGTCTCTTTCTCTAGGAAAATTCTTCTTTCTCAGAACAACTCTGCCTCCTACCTGTCCCCTCCCCTGCCCCCCACTCACCTCCATGCCTCCTTGCTTCCCATGGGCTCTGATGGCTTATTTGGCCACCCCAAAACAATCAAGGAGGTCACAGGGGCTAGAATCCACCATTGGCTAAGCACCTGCCCTTGGAAGTGGTGGTGGAGCCATCTGCACCCAAATCAAAGAGAAAGGAGGAAGGGTGATTTTCTAAAAGAAAGTGGAGATGGACATGGGCAAATGTGACAGCACAGTCTCCACATTTTCTCCTTGCTTTCCACGACCCCTCTTAGATTTTAAAGCTCCTCTTCTTTTCCCATCCTTTAAGTATTGGGTCCTCACAGCTATGAGCTCTTTCCCTATCTCACATTCTTCTGCCTCTCTTGATGACCCATTTGCAATGCCCCTAAATCCACACTGCCAGTTCAGATTCTGCTCCTGAGCCATGAAACCATATACCCCACTGCCTGCTGGGCCTGCCCACTCAGAGGTCCCACTGACACCCAAAACCACTAACACCGAAGTCATTCGCACTCACCCTAAACCTGCTTCTCTCGTGTGTTCTTACCAGCACCATCAATCTGGCGGTCATCCTTGACTCTTTCCTCTCCCTAACTCCCCTGATCTAATCAAGCCTCAGGCCCTAAATCTCTCTGGAATCCAACCATTTCTTTCTATCCTACCCTACCTGAGCTCACATTTGTGCTCTGGAAGGCTGACCAATGTTTTCTATTTTAGCCATGGCCCATCTCCTGTACTACAGAACCTCCTCACTGCTTTCCCGACAGTCAGACAGGTGCTGCCTGGAGGGTAGGGTCTACATCATTCTCCCTGCTCAACTGACCAGAGCCCAGAAGACTTCCAAAAAATCTGTGGCTCCAACAAACAAATGAATGAATGAGAGAGGAAAGAGTAAGGGAATTCTTGGGAAAAAGAGTCCACATCTCTGAAGTCCTGGGAAAACATGAGGTGCCTCAGACAGCCTGTGCTGGTCTTGCAGGGTTTGACTTTCCTCCTCCAAAGCTTATCAAGACCACCATTTGGTGTGGGAGGGGGTGGGGATGGGGGGGTGCTGCAGAAAATCTCCCAACATGAGGTGGGTATCAGAGAAGAGGACTTTTTTTTTTTCTTTTTTGGTCTTTTAACCTTTACTGTCTTTCTGCAATATCTTGGGTATGTGAAACGAAAGTCCTTTAGAGATTGGAACTGGACTAAATTTTTAAGAGTTTTATTGAGATATAAAATTTACATACTATAGGGGAGCAGGTGTAGCTCAGTGGTTTGAGCGCCTGCTTCCCATGTACAAGGTCCCAGGTTCATTCCCTGGTGCCTCCTAAAAAAAAATTACATACTATGTGTAACCCTTGGCGAATTTGATGTAATTATGAATTCCAAAAATATAATTGGATCATGCTTGTAAACTGATCTGTTAATCTGGGCATGATTAGGTTATGATTAGGGTGTTGAGCCCCACCCTTTGGTGGGTGGGGAATCAAATATAAAAGGCATGGCAAGTACAGTTTTGAGAAGCAGTCTTTGAGAAGCAGCTTTGATGTTGGAAAGAAGGCCCCAGGAGAAGAGAAGAGAGCCATTCTTCTGATCACCTACAGCTGACCTTGTGGAGGAAATAGAATCTAAGCCCGGAGAGAAACGCAGCCCCGAAAAGAGAGGAACCCAAGAAGCCTGAACCCTGGGCAAATGTCGGCAGCTGTCTTGCTCCAACACATGACAATGGACTTTGGTGAGGGAAGAAACTTATGCTTTATGGCCTGGTAACTGTGGACTTCTACCCCAAATAAATACCCTTTATAAAGACCAACCCATTTTTGGTATTTCACATTAGCACCCGTTTGGCTGACTAATACACTATGTAATTCACTCATTTAAATTATGATTCACTGATTTTTAGTCTATTTATAGACACATGCAACCATTACCACAATTTTAGAACATTTTCAATACCTCAAAAAAAGAAATGCCGTAGTCTTTAGCTATCATGCCCCCTCCCCACCCCATTCTCCTATCTCACCCAGCCCTAAGCAACCATTAATCTACTTTTTGTCTCTAGTCCTATAGATTCCCCTCTTCTGTATATTTCATATGAATGGAGTCACACAATATGTAGGTGTGTACGTTACTGCTTTTCAATGAATTTAGGAAGTTTTCAGCTGTTATTTCTTCAGATATTTCTTCTGTTCCTCTCGCTCCTATCCTGGTATTCTCATTACATGTATGTTGGTCCATGTAGGTGCCTGATATTTCTCTGAGGCTTCATTCATTTTTTTCATTCTACATTCTCACTGTTCTTTAGATTGCATTATCTCTGTTGAGCTTCCAGTTTGCTACGTTTTTCAAGAAGAGGACTCTTAAAGGCCCTTCACTTCTCAGATTCTGGGATTCCAAGTGTTCAGCTTTTATCTTCAGTTCAGTAATTGCCCTGTTACCACATGGAACCCCAAAACTGAGTTGCCCCATTTCCTCTCTAAGTTCACAGAAAACTAGCACATGGCAGCAGGGGCTTTGGGAACAAAGTGTGCTTAGTCTCGTTCCACTCTAGTCACAGGTGGTCGGCATGTGGGTTAAAGGCAACTAGGATTTCAGCGACTGTAGTGACATTAAAAATGCACATCAGGGAGAATGGAATTTGTGTCCATTTGGCTTAAAGAGCTCACAAACTTTATTAACCTTCTGTGACTTGGCAGAGACAGCAAACTGGTGGCCAATGTGAAAATAGATATGTGGCTGCATGGTTTTGGCTCTCTCTATGAGGTTTCTATATTTTAATAGACAAAGACTTGCTCTTACCTCCCTTCTGGTGAACAAGTCCCCCTCCCCACCCCCACCCCCATCAACCCTTGATGAACTTACAAATAAAGGAAGGTAAGGAGGGAGAAGAAAACTTGGTTTTGTTGAGCTCCTGCTTGTTCCAATTACTGTGCTGGGCACCTCACAAGCATTATCTTACATAAGCCTCGCTTTTTACAGATGAAGAGACCAAAGCCCAGAGAAGTCCCCTGACTTGTCCAAAGTTGAATGGCTGGTGAGTGGCAAGACTGGGACCTAAGTGGAAATCTGTTCTCCCCAAAGCCCTTTTTAGGCATCGGGCTGATGACATGATTACAATTAGTATCTTAAATCTTGGTAACTCATGTTGGAGATGCCAGGACCACAGGGGCCTGGGGATTGATCACACTTCTTTTGGTTCTGACCCCGAAGAAGAAGCCAGAGTGGTAAACCCTACAGAACAGCCCAGTGTTTCCTGTTTGCAAGAATTTTAATATTAATACATTGACAGACAGCCAGATTTTTCCCTGTTATGATCCTGGTGATCCACCAGGTTGTTATCCTGGTGGTGATTTTTTTTTTTTTTTAATACAGAGAAATACCAGGAAGACAACCAGAAGTGCACCATAATCTTCCTAGTCTGAGAACCGTTTTTAACAAAGTTTATAGAGCTTTATTAAACATTTCAAACAGCTGTGCAACACACCCCAGAAAAAAAGAGCTCCAAATAGCAGTGTGTCCTCGCAGACCCGTCCCTTAGATGGAGGGCCTCCAGTTCTGTCCTCTGGCTGGCCCCCCTCCCTCCCCCAGCAGGCAACAGGAGATGGCTAGTTCTGCATGGGAGGACAATCATGCCAATCCCCAGTGGGCAGAGGCCAGGAGAAAGTCTCATTTGCCAGCACTTGTGACTGACGCTCAGAAAAAGAGAAAAGCAAGTGATAGTCACAAAGTCTTCCTGGGTATTCTTCATAATGTACGGTCTATATGCGCAGGAACAAGAAGCCCCTGGTGTGAGGACGATGGACACCACTCCCCTCTGTCTTGTCTGACCCACCTTGGAGTCCAGCGTGCTGGTCCCTCTGCAGTCCCCATACTCAATAAACACTGTAGCGGCACCTACCATCGCTAGCTATTATGAAACCTCAAAATTACAACACATTCGATCAAGGTTCTTTAAAAGGAATAGACACACGCATGTGCACAAACACACACAAGGGGCACAACAAAAAATATCCAAACACCTCTCAAGGAGATCCTGGCAGTTAGGAAGGTCACAGGTGCTCGCCCATTTGCTCAGCTGGGGACGCCAGAGGCACTGAACACGCCACAGCTCACCCTGCAGGGCATGAGCAGAGGGCGCGGTGCCACCCCTTCACCAGTACAGTCAGAGGCAGGAGGAGGGCGAAGGAGGCGAGGCTGGCAGGGAAGCCATGAGCCCAGACACCCAGGGGAAAGAACAGCATCCATCTGCTGCTGCTTTCTGAAAAATGAAGTGGAGAAAATAATGGAGATTTGTGGACAAAAAACAGTCAAGACGTGTTTGTCTAGCCTGCTGAACAGGGGAAAAGGGGGTAGAAAAGTGAGGCTCTCAGGCATCAGCAACCTCTTCAAAGTCAAACAATTTAAAAAAATTAAT
This sequence comes from Cabassous unicinctus, assembly GCA_029593785.1. Lineage (NCBI taxonomy): Eukaryota > Metazoa > Chordata > Mammalia > Cingulata > Chlamyphoridae > Cabassous > Cabassous unicinctus. Next base: position 42,708 of record JAQZBX010008594.1, on the reverse strand, counting down.
CATCTAAGGATAAGATTAAGGAATTCAAACAGCAGGAAAAGTTAAAAAATAAAATACCATTCCCCGCAGTTCCTCTCCCAAAGATAATCTTTGCTAACATTTTCTTGTGTTCCTTCCAGTAAAAAAATGCATAATCCTATATGTATGAATCTATTTTGTTGTTTTTTTTACACAAAGGGGATCGTGTGATACCTCCTAGATGTTCCGTAGCTTGCCCTTTTCACTTGGTAACATATTTGAGAGAATCTTCCCACTTTAGCACAGAGCAATCCACATTTCTTTTCCTGAAAACGATGTGTTCATATTCTTTGCTCATTTAATTATCCAGCTTTGGGTCTTCTTACCAAACTCTTTGTGAAATAAGGAAATCAGTTCTGGGTCAACTTTGTGCTTTGCAAATATGTTTTCCCTGCTTTTTACTGCTGCAACTTCAAATGAATGTTAGCATTTCTTGTTTCTAGAGATAGATTGAATTACTGCCTCACTGAAAAAGAGGACTGCCATACCAGATCACAGGGAGGGGAAGGAGGAGGGTGTGTCGGTTTCTATTGCTGCTGTAACAGATTACCACAAATTTAATGGCTTAAATCAACACAAATGTATTACCTTACAGTTCAGGGGGTTAGAAATCTAAAATGGTTGGCAAGTCTGTTTCCTTCTGGAGGATCTGGGGGAGATTCTGTTTCCTTATCTTCTCCAGCTTCTGGTGCTGCTTGCACTCCTTGGTCTGTGGCTCCTTCTTCCATCTTCAAAGCCATCAGTGTAGCATCTTCTCTCTTCCCTGACCTCTGCTTCCATCCTTACATCTTCTCTCCTTCTCTAGCTGACCCTCCTGCTTCCCTTGTGAGACATTGAGCTTCCCTGGATAATCCAGAACAATCTGCCCATCTCAGGATCCTTAACTTAATCCTACCAGCAAAGTCCCTTTTACCACGTAAGGTAATATATACACAGATTCCGGGGATTAGGACGTGGACATCTTTGAGGGGCCATTATTCAGCCTGTCCCAGGGAAGAAGGAGAGAAGGGAGTCGAAGAGAGGGAGGAGGACTGGTAGTGTTGCTCCAAGGTGTAACCGTCTCCTCATGTCTGGAACTCTGGACTTTCATAGCTGACCTTTTCTTCCAACCTCACCTTTAAGAAAGTAAGTCCCCCACAAGGTGACATCCTGGCTCTTCAAAGGCCACCACTTCACCAAATTTTTTTTCTTGCTCTCCTTCCTGCTCCTCCCAATCAGGCACAGGGACAACTTATGGAAACCAAGTTCCTGTGCCAGGTAGGTCTTACCTCCTCACTAGGCTGTAAGTTCCTGGAAGCCAGGGACAAGATCTTAAGCTTTACATCATCATCATCATCATCATCATCATCATTATTATTATTATATCCCACACAATGTGCCTGGAACAGCATCTCACATGTGCTCTGCAAAAGGTAGGAAGGAAGGGAGGGAGGGAGGATGGGAGGGGAAAAAGTAGAAAGGAGGAGAGGGAGGCTGTGCTCCCCCACTGGCCCAGCAGCTCCCCTGGTGAGGTCCTGGACTCACAATACCCTGCTGCTCTCCCTCTGCTCCGCGGGTCTCCCCTCCCCTGTGGCCTAGCTTGGCTTCTCTATCTCTTGGGTCTGCCGAGAGGACACTGCCCACAGGCAGGTCTTAGAGGCAACTGGGAGGAAAGACTGTGCAGGAGGATCTTGCCCTATTTTCTGTCTGGCCACCAATGCCCTATTTTCTATTTACCAATCCTCCCACAGAATGCTGGCTCCAAGAGAGCAATAAAGACAATTAGCATGAAGTTGAACCTCTCTTTGGAATTCTGCTAGAAGCAGAGGGCAAGGAGGGCAAGGGGCAGCTTCTGACATGGGGAAGGGGATTCAGATACTGTGACTTGCTCAGGTATGTCATCTTGGAAGGCAGGGGGAGGGACTGGATGGCATGTTCATACCCACAGCACCCCCACCTCATAAGTCTGCCTAGGGCCTCTGACCTTTATCCTTAAGGCCCGCCTGGGCAGAGAGCCGTGGCATTCCCCTACGCCCCCCCACCCCCGATTATAAAAGTAGCAAATACCCCTGACTGCAGAAAAATTGACAAATCCAGAAAAGCCTAAAGGAGCAGGGAAAAATGACACCTATAATCCAGATATCTGTAGGGAGTCATGGTTGCCATTCTGTCCTATTTCTTTCTAGTCTTTTTCCTACTAAACTCCTGAGATTGGCTCCTCCCCCCATTAGTCTTCAGGAGGGGGTGTTGGGAGATAAACCTTACTGCCTCGCTGGTGGTTTGTCCCAGTGGGTAGAAGCTTCTCATGCCCAGCGGCTCTCGATAAGGGGCTGCTTCGGCCCATCACAATCAGGGGATGGATAGAGAATGAGAACCTTCCCCTGCAATAGCCCTGGGACCTCTGGGAAGCTTTCAGTTCTTTACTGAATGAAAACAGGAGATTGTTTCCAAGTCTGACAGGATTGGCATCCTACTTGGTGGGAGTAGGAGGGTGGAGGCTGGCATCTCACTGTGTTCACTGGGCCTTCCCCACGTCTCCAACAGGGACCTCTTTCCTCTCTCTCCTCTCTTCCTGTTGCCCCTCTTATTTTTTTTTACCTCTTTTTCCTCAGAAATCCAGCTCACCCCTTTCTGGAAACTTCCTCTCTTCCCCAAACAAATGAGATGCCCTCGAGGTCTCTCTTGTGCCCCCACATTTCCTAGCCTCTGCCTTTGAATGACTATGTCTTCTCTCCGCTGTCAGCTGCTACTGTTTCCTGGGGAGGTGGGAGACAGAGTGGGAGCGCTGCTTTCTGGGGTGCAGGGGGTGGCGAGTTCCTTCCACTCTAAACTGAAGCTGCTTCACCCAATAGTGCATCTAAAATAAAACATGTATTGTGACCCAAAGATTAATTTCTTTCAGGAAAAAACACGCCCACACAGATAATATTGACCCACATAAGAAATTAATACTCCTCTTTTTACTATAAACTTAATTCTATTTCCTGCAAGCAAACCCTCTGACCTTATTAGTCTAAGATAATATTTAGCTCTTTTCTCTCCAAGGGTAGATGACAAGATATCCTTCATTAACTTGACGAAAAACCATTGCACTCAGGTTGCAGGCTCTGTTTAGAAGAGGACAAGGGAAGGGGATGGGATAGCGGGGAGGGAAGGTGAGACGTCTCTATTCACTCTATCACACATATTTTTAATATACTTGAAATTATACAATTTTGTGTCCTGCTTTTTTTTTCTCACAGTATCATAAGCATTTCCCCAAGTTTTAAAAACAAAAATGCCCTAAACACCCTATCTTATATAAGCCCCATTTAAAATAAATGGTTGTATAACATTCCATTGTAGAGCACAACCATAGTTCTGGGAGTGTCAGGAGCATAAGGTCAAAGCCAAGTATTATTCTTGCTAAAACATATCCTTATGAGCCCCAATAGCTAGCTTAGATTGCTGAGGACTTTCCAAAGAAATCGCTAATGGGGAGCAGCTTTTATTAGATGGCTGGAAATGTTGCTCTGGGTTTTCAAAGCTATATGCAGGTGCAGACCTGGCTGTAACCATGTGAGTGGGGTCAACAAACATATCCTAGGAGAAGCCAAGATAAAAATATAAAACCAGCTGCAAAAGACACCATACCCGGTTATCTGTGCCAGCAGCTGGCAGCCTTTCCCTAGGGCTAGAACTGAAGACATTTAGTCTTTGACACTGGCAGGCAGCTGTATGCCACAGTCTGATTCCTGGGCAGGAGTGGATAGGCCTGGGGACAAGTTCCTAACTCTGACTATCCCTGAGACTGTGGAGCCCTCAGTTCTCACCCTGGCTGCACATAAGCACAACATACAAATGCCTAGGACTTATCCCACATGGATTAAATAGAAGAATAAGATATTTTTGCTCTAGAAAATCCTAGAGAAAGGCAAAGTGCTCTATTTCATTTTTTCAGTTTAGTTATCCTGGAAGGTCTGTCTGGAGATGGAGGGGAAGGGGAGCCACGTGGTCTCTAATAGGCTCCTCCCTTCCCGACCGCCCCCCAGCCCCAGAGATTAGGAATCCACATTCCTGAGTCAGGACTTGGCAGGAAAGGCTGGGATAGCAACAATTCTACAGAGCATTTTGTGCTCAGTTTCTGTTGGTTGGCAAATCCAATCTTCAGGTCTCATCAGCAGGGAGACTCAGTTAATAGGACAGAAATTTGGGAACCACAAGGAAATCAGCCTCTGACTGCCCCAGGTCTTAAGAGGTTTTCAACAGTCAAGAGTTTTATCCAAGTATCTGTAGGGGGCCTTCTAGGGAAGTGGTGGGAAGCTCATTGCCCCATTATGACTCTCATGCCCTTCCCAGAGGGTCCAGCCCAAACAGATGAGGCACGGAACTTGGCAGGACGCTACAGCACAGGACACGGAGCCCAGCTCCACATTATATCACAAGCAACTTCCAGCAGCCAGTCCTAAAATATTCCACTTCCTTCTGCTCCACGTCCCTTGATCTGGCCCTTGCTTCCCTCTCCTGCCTCACTCTCATTTCCAGCCACACTCCACCTCTAACCCCAGCAACAATGAACTACAAGAGGTTGCCCTCTTCTCTCCAGACCTTTCTGCACAAGCTGCGCCCTCTGCCTGGCACCCTTCTTCCTCCAAACCCCCTCTCCCCCCACCAGCCCACCCCTCGCCTTATTCTGCATGCCCTGTGGGTCTGACGGCACCTACTGTGTGCACTCACATCATCCTGTCCCAGCATGTACACACTTCATCAACTCTAAGATGCACGTTTACCCCCACATTTTCTCATCTCTGAAATTAAAACAGGTCTCACACTCCATGGCATGTCATGGTTTCATCGGCAGCATTTTTCCTAGTGATACATAAACTAACAGTACATCTTACAACAGTAGGAGTCTTAGATTTGGTGCTATGTTAGCACACCGTACGGTAATTGTCAAGCTCCATGTCTACCTTTCCACTAACTGGGGTATCCTTGACGGCAGGACTGAGTGCAGTTTTCCATTGAATTCTCATTGACACTTCCCAGAAAAATGGTAGTTACTATAGTAGTAGGCAATAAATGATTTTTAAAGTGCATAAATAAAAGCACAGAGCTTTGCCAACTTTTCTGAAAACAACTTGCATAGTTCTCTACAAACACTATATTTTAATTAACTATGCAAGACTTGTCATGAAGCAGAACATTTCAGAAAAAAAATTGACTGGGGATAGGGAAATAGAGAATAACCTTTTTCTCCTGAATATTTCTGGTTTTCTCTAGGTCTTCATTGGTGATTGCATGAAGGAAATCAAGTTTTATATAAAATACATCTTTATGTTTTTAAATCTATAAAGGGAAGTTAAATAGAAGTATTGTACACATTTCTATTTCGTTTCAAAATTTCTATCTCACCCTTGACTTGATTCACAAGGTAGAAGTGACAAAATGCAAAAAATGCATTCATTCATTCATTCCACAAAGATCTATTGGATCCTCACTATTTGTCTGTATTCTTCTCGGTGCTGAGAATACCACAATAAACAAGACAAAGTCCCTTCCTTCTTGGAACTTACAATCTAATGAGGGGTGAGAGACAATAACATACAAACAAATAAAAATGTAGTATGTCATAAGCAATGATTGTGATTTTAATATGAGAATACCACACTTCATTGAAGTTGTGGATCTCCAAGCTTATCTGAGCTTAACAAACACATGGGGAGCTCGTTAAAAACACAGATTTATAGGCCCACGCCAGGTCCACTGAATTGGGACCTCTAGAGGAGAGGTCTGGGGAGAGTTATTTTGAGGAATACCCCAGTTGATTCTTGTGATCAACTGTAGTAGAGGACAAGGGCCTAACGGATACCTGGGCCATGTCAGAAGTTTTAGACATTGCCTGCACAATAGATTCACATGAGGAGCTTCAGAAAAACATGATATCCAGGCCCCACCCCATTGATTCTGATTTAAACCATGGGTGTGGGAGGGGGGGTGGTGGGCTGAGTCCTGAGCATGTGTTTTTATTTAAAAACTTACCAGTTGACTCCAGTGCACAGCCAGGGTTGAGAACAGAGGGCTGCAGTCTCAGGGATGGTTGGCGGTCAAAATCCAGCACTGGCTGCCCTTAAGCTCGCCACTCCTGCTCAGGAATCAGGCTGTGACATGCAGCTGCCTGCCTGCATCCAAGATTAAATGTCTTCAGCTCTACACATGGGGACAGACTGCCAGTGGCTGACACAGATAACCCAGGTACTGTGTCTTTTGCAGCCAATCTTATACTTTTGCTTGGCTCCTCCTTGGCCCTGTTTCCTGTTCAGAGCCATGTCTGAGAGGTGACCCCTACTGCAACATTTCAGCCAGGCCTGGCCGTGATACCTTCTGCACACAGCCAGGCCGACCTGGCTCGCTGCTTCCCTTCATCTCGCACAAGCCGTTCTCTGTTAGCAATTCCCTAGGAAAGTCCCCAGTGTATAACTTCCATTAGTAACTTCATTCTGAAATCCCATCAAGCCTACCAGGTGCTATGCCAGGAACCCAATATGAAAACACCCCAACAGCACCCCCTTTAAAAAAGAAAATGATTTCCTCCTACAGCTCCAAAATTTCCCAAATCATTAATTACATCAGTACACCTGGCCTCCAAGGGGAATTGAATAGGAAAACTAGAAGATTGGTGTCCCAGGCAACCATGATGTGAGGAGCACTGCTGTTCTCCTTTTCTACAAGTCATCTCTGATTTTCCTCCCACTCTGACACAGGGTTGAAGGGCTAGTCCCCTACCTGGGCACAATGCATCTTGCCTGTTTTTTTTTTTTTTTCCCAAAGGCATTGGGGTGCTGTGGAAAAGTGCCCATGCTCCAGCCTCGGGTGGAGCTGTGTGGCCTCTGTAGCCTGTTTCCCCATCTTTCAGTGTTGCAAGGATAGGAGGCGAAGTAATGAAAGCAGTATGTATGTCAACTTGCACATAGTAGGTGGCTATGATTGTTATTACCTCCTGCCTTTTGTTATTTTTCTTCTGGAGAAATGATTTTGCAGGGACTTTCTTTATGTCATTGCTCAATGAGCTGGAAATGGCAGCCCCACTGATTAGAATTTGCAGGAAACAGAATGGTACTGTTGACATTTGCAGAAAGCCTTGTTGTTTAGCTTTAAACACTTCACAGATCTAATTCTGCTGGCACTGCCTGTTAGTGATATTTCTGCAGCTATGATGGACATGCTGAGTTCAATCAGGCACCCAGGGGAAGGGCAAGATAATTGGTTTCCTTTAGGGTTCCAACAAAGTTAGGTGGACACCAAGTCCATTTTGGCATGAAGGACACTGACATGTATTGGATGTCACCTGTCTAGCACAAAGGAGGTGCTCAATAAATGTTGAAAAGTAAATAATGCGAAGGAATGAATGAGTTAACTGCCTAGGCCAGAATGAACTAACTATGCATTTTTATTCTGTATTGTTTGTTTTGCTATGCCCAAGTGGCTAATTTCAAATATTGATTTATTCATTTGGAACATGTTGGGCCCCGTGCTGGGATCTGGGGACCTAACTGTAAATGAGAAAGACAAGGTCCCTGCCTTCTGAGGCCTCTCAGTGCACAGAAGATGACAGAGAAGAAACCGGAATATCACCCTACAGTGTGATAGAGGAAGCACTGAAGGTGCCTAAACCTGCCTGGATGGGAAGCTGGGAAGGAGGAAGTCGAAGGCCGAACAAAAGTTAGCTAAGTAAAGAGGAGGGAACAGCCAGGGCTCTGGAAAGGAGGTGGGGAAGAGCTGAGCCTCAGAGGAGCTGGAAGCAGCTTAGTAGGGCTTGCAAGGGGAGAGGTAAAGTGGAGAGAGGCGGGGAAAGTCAGGGACGGCCTTGCAAACCTTGGTGGATACATCTGATGGGCAGGCAAGTGTGCGCAAAGCAAGGGCAAAATGTCTTATTGTTGAAATACAACCAGCTGTTTGGTGGCGCCGCTTTTATTTTAACTTGCGTAGATGGAGATGGTGGGTCCCATAATCTTTGTGGTGTTTAGGGCCTCTGAAAGTCCTAACCAGGCTTTGATTGCCACCGCAAGGGCACGGGGGTGGGGGGCTGGATTTAAGCAAGGGGGTGGCAAAAAGAAATATGCAGCTTTCTCTTTGTTTCATCGCAGCACCACGGCTTAGTTGGTTCAGTAAGAGTTAACGGGCGTGGCTGTGGAGATGGAGGCTCATCCACTTCCCCCGCCGGAGTGGAGGCGGGAGTGGGAGAGGCGGCGGAGGAGGTGGGTGTTTGGTTACTGAGGGAAGGGAAGCAGGTTTCTTCCTGGGCGAGGCCAGCCCGGGGCCTGAGGTCTGACGGAGGGAGGCAAGGCGGGGGCAGGCGCAGTGACAAGGCACCGGATCCCATAGCAGGGGTCTGCTTCTCCGCCCCGCGAACCTCGTGGGGGTGCAAACCTACTCCACCCTCTTTGTGCTCCCTCCTTCAGTCTCTCGCTCGTGCCCAGGGCCCCGATTCTTCTCTAGAACTTTATGCAAAATCTGCCGGGACTTCACACGCCACGGGACTGGGACTCCGGGAGCGCAGAGCCGCTCTCCCCGCTGGGCGCGCGGAGCAGGAGCGCGAGGGTTCTCCACCCGCCGCCCCGCTCCAGACTCCGCTGCCGTCCCCGCTGCCGCTCTGCACCGCCCGCCCACCCCGGCCCTTGTACACTAAGCGGAGCGCAGGAACCAGGGCAAGGGAGGGGATCAAATCAGGCAGTTACCAGCCTCGGCAGACCCCACCCCCACCCCTCCCCGAGCACCACTCTTGGTGGCTTGGGTCAAACAGGAGGCCTTGGGGAGCAGGTTCCTTGTTCTTTTGAAAATAAGGTCCCTGAGTCAGGGCTCAGAAAGTTGTAAAGTGCCTCTCCACTCACCCGCCTCCTTTCATCTCCTCTACTTTTCTGCCTCTCTTTCTCTTTTATGTTTTTCTTTGTTTTTTTCCATACGGGGAATACACAAATCCATTTTCCTTGCAAAGAGTTGAAACAGTACATGAGATTACAAAGCAAAATATAAAATCACCGTTTATTCACATTGCTCCCCAATTCCACTTTCCTCCTCCGAAGTAAAACCCTGCCAGTAGCTTGTTATGCACCATTTCAGAGCCTGTTCCATGCATTCTACATATATGAATATGCTGTACACATTTGTGTATATACAAATGTGGGCTTGTTACATATATGCATATACGTACGTGAAAACCTTTTTTTTTCTTCATATAATTGGGGTCATACCATAAGTGTTCTGCAAATTGCTCCTTTCCTGCAATATTATGTCTTGGAGAACCGTCAGTGGCAGCCCACACAGGTCTTTCACACACAGGCCCATCTCATTCTACAGCTCCATGTTCCATACTGTGGATTTATCAGGGTTTATGGAACCTCTAATTGTGGTGTTTCTAATATTTTTGCTATTACAGACAAGGAAGCAGTAACTATTGTAGTGGGTATCTATTGCTGCCTAACACATTACCCCCAAACTTAGTGACTTAGCACTATAGTAAATATTTATTATGGCTCATGGCTTTTGACAGTCAGGAATTTGGGGGCTGCTTGGCTAGGGAGTTTCTGGCTCAGAGTTTTTCATGAGGTTGCAGACAAGGTGTTGGCTGGGGCTATCGTTATCTGAGGCGTGTCTGATGAGTGGGTGCTGGCTGTTGGTGGGAAACCTTGTTTCTCCCCTGGTGGGCCTCTCCACAGGGCTGGCTGAGTGTCCTTGCAGCATGGTGGCTGGCACCCCCAGAGTGAGTCATTCAAGACACAGCCAAGCAGAAGCACAAAACCTTTATGACCTGGCCTCAAAAGCCCCACACTGTCACTTGAGTCACTTTCTATTCATTAGAAGCAAGTCACTAAGTCCAGGCCACATTCACGGAGAGATTGGGCTCTACCTTTTGAAGGGAGGAGAGTCAAAGAACTTGTGAACTTATTTTATTTTATTTTATTTTTTTAAAGATTTATTTATTTATTTATTTATTTATCCCCCCCTTGCTGCTTGTGTCCGCTGTGTCCATTCGCTGTGTGTTTCTTCTGTGTCTGCTTATCTCCCCCTTGCTGTGAGGTCCTGCTGCATCAGCCCACCGCGCCACGCAGGCCGGCCTGCCCTCACAAGGAGGCCCCGGGAAGCGAACCCGGGGCCTCCCACATGGTAAACGGGGGCTCTATCGATTGAGCCACACCCGCTTCCCTTGAGCTTATTTTAAAATCACCAATATTACCCTTATACATAATCTTTATGTACGTGTGTGAATATTTCCTTAGACTAGATTACTAGACTGGAATTGCTGGGTCATGTGATATATGCCCTTTTAATTTTGATAATTTCTATTTATTAGTAACAGAAACTGTTACTTGTCTCGAATATCCACTCTCTCTCTCTTCTTCCTTTTAGCGGTGACTCTCCTGAGTTATAGTTGGGCACAGTTTGAGAATTTGTTTCCCAGCCTCCCTTGCTGTGCACAGAGGCATGCAACTGAGTTCTGGCCAATGGTATGTGAGTACAAGTGTTGTGTGAAACTGCTGGGTCATGTCCTTAAAAAGAAGCTGCCCTACTTCCTCTTTTAACCTGGAAGAAGCCCTTTGGATTCCCGATGTGGTGGGGGCTGGCTTCCTTGAGGTGGATGGGGCACGCCCTTGGGGATGATGGACAACAAGATAGAAAGGACCTGGGTCCCTGGTTAAGCTCCCCGAGCGGAGCCACCTTCTTGGCAGGACTGCCTACCAACTTGGACTATTGTCAGAGAAAGGTTATTACTTTCTATCTTGTTTAAGCCACTGTTATTTGCTGATTTACTTTCTAAAATGGCCTCACCAACAACATGTGAGCATCCATTTCCCCCATCCTGGTCCACATTAGATATTATTAATCTTTTAAAAATGTACCAATCCAATGGGCTCCTCCTTCATTTGTGACATTGTAATCTCCCTAATGTGCTACAGTACCTGATGCCAAGGACATTGACATGATATTATACCCAAGAAAAAGAAAAACTATCATTTTGCAGCCTGTATTAATAGAAAACCCCAAAATACAAGGTTACTTCTGAAAAAGATACTCCTACAATGCTAAAAAAAAAAAAAAAAATCCATACCCATCACCAAAAAAGGCTCTTCAGAGACGCTGTGCCCACCCTGGAACAGTCCCGCCCAGCTGGGGAGAGGACACGTCTAGGAAGAAAAACAGCAGTACCACGTGGAGAGGTGTGGCCACCCAGTTAGTGGTGCTGACCCAGGACCGGAGGAGGGTGCTTGGATGGAGGACATTTGGGCTTCCCAAAGGCAGCAGCTCCTGAATTCCTTATGCTGCCCTGGCAAGACTGGGGAGGTAGAGGGGGCACATCTGAGGGAAAGTTATGGCAAATGGCTAAGAGTACAGGCTCCGGAGTTGGACTGCCTGAGTTCCTGCTCCACTCTGCCACTTCAAAGACTCTGTCGACACATTTTCAGGGAGTGCCTTCTGTGATCCAGGCACCATCTGCGGTGCTGGGAACCCCATGGGAAACTCTGCTGTATCTGGGACTTAACCTTCCAGAGGGCTGAGGCCAACGGCAAACCAGGCCAGGCTTCCTCACCTGGAGCGTGGGGATAACACCTGCATGGAACTCCCAGGACTATCGCAAAGACTGAGTAAACTCACAGAGAGGGCTGTGCCCACCGGGCCTGGAGCCCGCCAGTGCTCACTGAAGACAGCTGCTGTAATCTAAGAAAACCTGCGAAGCAAAGAAAGCTCCTGGGCCCCCAAACTCCCTTTCGTTGCCCTTTTGTCCCCTCACTGTGACCCCTGCAGACTTTCATTCCCCCCACCCAAAATACCCTGCTTTCATAAAAGATCATATAAATTATTTCTTACTGAGGCAAAAATGATTGGTAGAGGTTTACACACCTTTTTGTTGCATTTACACATTCATTGGGGGGGCGGGGGGGCATACTGTGTCTTGTCTGATTAAACCACAGGAATGGAAGTCTAGTTAGGAAATTTCAGGCATCAGCAAAGCTAAATGGGGGGCACTTGGACCAAGTGCGAGTACTTCACCGATGCTGTTGCAGTCATAACTTTCAGAGAGCTGGTTCCAGTCTCCTCCTCCCCCCTCCCCTCCCCTCCCCTCCTCTTCTCTATCCCTTCTCAGTCTTTTCCTTGCCTAAACGGCCATCTGAGTCCCTGATGATTCAATGTGATTACGTTTCCATAGGCAGGTGTGTGTCTTGTTTAGTCACATTAAAAATAAATCACTTGGCCACACACAGTCGATGCATCAATCTGTTACTTTCCCTTGCTTTCCAGGAACAGATTGCTTAAAAATCAAACGACTGTTGGGCGAAATGCGAGCGGGTGAAGCGAACAGAGCCCTTCCGAGCTCTCTCCTCGGGCTTCCCGCCCAATCAGAGAGGGAATCTGTCATGCCGACGAGCATGCCAAAAACTCAGTGTTCCTGGTTGGATTCTCTGGATCGGAGACAGTGAGCTGCAGAAAAATCTGGTGGAGGGAGGGGAGGAGCGTGCGTTTACGGAACACCTACCAGGCGCCAGGCTCTCTGCTTCCTTTGGCACTGTCCTCTTCTAAGGCTCCTGCTGACAGGCCCTGGACGATTTCCTCGCTCAAGATCTCAGTTTCTTCAGACTAGAAACATTAAATCATCCTCTAATAATTCTTTTTGGAGTGATGGAAAAACCTTGGAGTTAGGCAGACCAGGCCGGGCTTCCTCACCTGGAGCGTGGGGATAATACCTGCTTTGGGTAGGTGTTACCATCGCTGAGGCTCAGTTTCTTCACCTCTAAAATGGGGGTGGAGTTCAGGATCAAATGAGATCATGTGTTTAAGGTACCTTGTAAACAGGCAGCTTAAAAATGGTGTTTATCTGTCCTTTACAACACACACACGCACACCCTTTTGCCCTCTTACATATTATATAACTTTTACAGCTTATGGTGGCAGTGTTCCAGGACGTGTATGTGTGTATGTATGTTTTCTTCTTACTCCTTAAAAAAAATAATTTTACATTTTAATAGGAAGCGTAGATATATTTACTAACTTCAAATCAAAACTATATCAAGTGATTTTTGAATATCTGTGCCACAAAACATAATTAGCATTTTTATGGAAGATGATGCAGTCTTATTTTTTAATCAATTTTATTGATAAAAATATTAATACAGCATACAATCCATCCAAAGTGTATAATCACCAGTCTTTGGTATAATCACCTAGTTGTGCATTCATCACTTTGTTTCTTCTTATTCTTAATGAAAACCATCTGAGGGAGAGAGATTTGAGTCTTTTAGAAACTCTTGACCCTACAGAAAGCCAGACTTAGGCCTCATAAAAGGCTATTGGGTATTTAGTTAGAGGATAGCAAGTGTCCACAGATGTCCCCCAGTGAGCCAGGCCTCCCTATAGCCACACCCTTGTATAGTCCCCTCCCACGTACATCTGGGCTGGCTTGGGACATGCTTTAACTAATAAAATGTGGTGGAAGTGCCACTGGGCCAGTTCTGGGCCTAAGCCTTAAGAAGATCCAGAAGCTTACACACTTGAAAGCTTTTGGGAGCCCTGAGCCAATATTTAAGAAGTGTGGTCTTCCATTCTAGAAGATCATATGGATAGAATATGTAGAGAAGACGTAGAGCCTAACACTATATGGACAGAGAGCGACGGGAAGCCAGCTGTCCCAGCACCCCAGCTGAGCCCAGGCCTCCTGCCACCCTTTTTAGGGCACCAGATATGGGAGTAAAGCATCCTGGAGGTTCCAGCCCAATTGAGCCCCCAGATGGTGGCAGCAGCCCCAGCCAATATCACTTGCAACAGAACTGGCCAGTGGAGCCGATCAGCCCACGGAGTCATGAAAGGTAAGTGTTATTTTAAGCCATGGCATTTCGGGAGGTGTATGATACGCCATTAGAACATTGAAATAGCTGTATTATTGAGCTTTCACTGTGTTGAACCGTGAACTCTCATCATGAGCGACACAGAAGAGCTCCCTGCAGGAACTTAGTTTGGGCCAGAAGATTGTACATAGCTAAGTGTAAAGAGTCAAGACATTTACTAATGCACAAACAAGTGTATGCCTAGGAGCAGAGTGCAAACAGTCTAGTGAGGGGCCACTGGGGTAAGTAAGGTGAATCAGGGAATACTTCCTGAGGAAGAGAGCTTTGAGCTGGATTTTGAAGAAGGGCAATGAGATTTAAGAGAATTGGGGGTGGGGGAAGGATTGATGGCCACTGGTGAGGAAATCAGGAGCATGGGAGAAAGGAGCCGAGTTGGGTCTAAAAGAGGATCTGCTAAGTCAGGCTGCAGGCCTGCAGTGAAGACCTCAGGAAAGCTGGCTATTCCACCATCTTTACTTCCCTCCTCCCACTTGGTAAAAATATAACTTGCTAACAGCAGCATCCCTTCATTGCCAAATTATAAATGCCTGTGATTGTGAAGTCTTTTGAGGAAAACTTACTCTGCAGCACCTATTGGAGGGGGCTCAGAAAGATGTGCAGAACCTACTGGTTTGCAGAGAGCCCTTTTCTTGCTCTCCCCCAGTGAGTTTCTGGAGTGGGGGAGGAGGGCAGGTGGAAGTGTGGTTGTCAGGTCCCACTCCATGTGGCTGATGAGGAGCCCAGAGATAGAAAAGGCTGTGGCAGCAGCAGCAGAGACCAGAGCTAATCGGTTGGTAATTAGCAGGTTAATGGCTCACATCAGGGACAACAGTGGCTATAGCCATATGGCGGGCAATGACTGTAAAGGTTCCCTCTCTGCTTCTCTCCCCTCCTGACATTTGGTGGGGCTTTGAAGATCTCCTACCTGGGAAGATCTGGGTCATATTTGTCTTCTTAGATTCCGAGAGAGCTCTGGGAATCAGGGTGAGGCCAGAAGGTAATGGCTAGCACCAAGAAACATTACTTTATGAAAACATGAACAATCTGCTATTCCCTTGAGGAACAGGGGCACACATGCAGGTGGGGGGGGATGGGGCATGTGGTCCCAGCTCTAGGCAGACAAAGGCTGAGGCTCAGGGAGGAGCCAAGTGGCTTATCAGAGCATCTGTCTTCACATTTTACGGTGGCACCTTAGTTTTGTAGTCTCACCCAGCTTACTCTATTTATAATCTTAGCATATACCATTATTAATTTTTACAGTTACGGAGTGAATCATTTAAGAATATGTTTCGTTGTAAGCAACTGTGGCCTAAGCAATAAAGACATTCCCTCAGTTCACTTTGGATCACTGAGTGGTGGGCACGTGCCAGACACTGTCCTAGGAGCTGGGGATACAGTAAGAGCAAAGCAGAGTCAGTCCCTTCCCTCCAAGACCAAGAAGGTTAGAGCAGGGGCTCAACACTGCCCCAAATGCCTGGGTCCCCGTTTTTCCCGCCTATCCCAGGGTATTGGCTTCTACTGCATGGACATGGGATATCTTGGGATGTCCAGCAATCTTCAGTTAAAACAAGAACAAGGAGAAAAATGTGGCACCAGCCTCACCTGTTCCTTTTAGCAGAAAGAACACACACTTTTCCAGAATCCCCCAGCAGATGTCCTGAAGAGAACTGGGTACATGGCTGCATCAGAATTTTCATGACTGATTTAGTCTTGTCGTTATTGTATCTGGGGTTTCCCTAAACAAAATCGGGCTTCAATTTGAAGGGAGAAGGGGGATGAATATTGGGGGGGTCTCCAGATGGCCTCACTCCCTCAGTGTTTTCAGGGTCAGGCAGACACTAACAAAAATAAATATTCCATGGGCAAATATCCATTGCAAATAGTAAATAAATAGAAACAAAATTTTTAAATGAAATCAGATACAGTCCAAGATCAGGCAAAAGTCTTTATTGAGTGTCTGCTGTTTACTAAGCTAAATAGCTCTTTTCCAAGTGCTTTACAGGAAATATGAAGATGGAAGAAAGGATCTAGCCTCAGGAACTTTCAGGCGAGCTGATGATGGCACACACGCATACAAAACAACCTGTGGCCATGAGAAAGTGAAAACAAATTTGGTAGAACTAAAGGCACAGGTATCCGATAAAGGCACAAATAAAGGCAATTATTATACAAGACCTTTTCACTGCCTGCCCCGTCCACTTCCCTTCTAGAGAACATGCCCTGCTCACAGTTCCCAAAGGGGCAGCTCTGTGACGTGCAGGCTCATTCTTACTCCTGCCATGGCTGAAAAATTGCATGTGGACCCCTGAGCCAAAGGCAGTTAATCCACTGGCTGGCCTGCAAGTCCTGGGCCTCAGCTTAAAGAGGTGGGCTGAGCCAATCGGATGCTCTTTCTTGAGAATCTGCAAAAAGATGCAGACACTGTTGCCTCAGCAGGAGCAGTCCTGATAACAAGTGGGGCTGTATGCAGGCACCTGTAAGTTTTGCAGGCACCCGTAAGCATGCAGTTACCTGTAAGTATGCAGTTATCTGTAAGTATGCAGGCACTTGTAAGTATGCAGTTACCTGTAAGTTTGCAGGCACTTGTAAGTATGCAATTACCTGTAAGTTTGCAGGCACCTGTAAATTTGCAGGCACCTGTAAGCAGAGGAAGCCAGTGGAAAGCAGCAGAGAGGCCACACAGCTCCTCAGGAAGAAAAAGGCAGCCTCACTCCTGTCTTGGGTCCATCCTGAGCCGAGGTTGGGGAGTTAGTTGTTGCATCCTCACCATCAACTTTCCTTTTACTAAGGCTACTTTCAATGGGTTTTTGTGTCTTAGCTTGAATAGTCTTGGTATGGGCAGGCTTTGCCCTCCCTCTTTCTCCTCCCATCACTTCTTTACCCCTTTGCCCCTTCATCTGCCCCTTACCCAACCTCCAATCCATCCCCTTGCCTCTGCCTTAGTCCTGGTCTCTTCCCCCTAGCTGGCCTCCCCCTTCATTTTACTTTTCATATTGTTGGTAAAATGATCTTTCCAACTTGGCCCCATTACCCCCTTGCTTTAAAATCTTTAAATGGCTCCTTTTGGGAAGCGGGTGTGGCTCAATGGATAGAGCTCCCGTTTACCATATGGGAGGCCCGGGGTTCGCTTCCCAGGGCCTCCTTGTGAGGGCAGGCCGGCCTGAGCGGTGCGGTGGGCTGATGCAGCAACCTCACGGCAGGAAGTGGGTGTGGCGCAATGGATAGAGCTCCCGTTTACCATATGGGAGGCCCCAGGTTTGCTTCCCAGGGCCTCCTTGTGAGGGCAGGCAGGCCCGCGCGGCGCGGCGGGCTGATGCAGCAGGACCTCACAGCAAGGGGGAGTAAGCAGACATAGAAAAACACACAGCAAATGGACACAGCAAACACAAGCAGCAAGGGGGGGATAAATAAATAAATAAATAAATCTTTAAAAATAATAATAATAATAAAAATAAATGGCTCCTTTTGTACCAAATTAAAGTAAGAACTCCTTAGTTGGCCTTCGAGGTCAATCACTACACCGCTGTTCCCCTCTCCAGCTGCTTGTCTCCTGGGCTGCCCTACAGCCACCCCAAGATAAAATAAGCCCAGAATTTCACACTTCTGAGTCTTTGCACATACTGCGACTTGTGTGCAAAAATATACCCTGTCTCCACCCGTTTCCCAGCTGTTGAATTCCCACTCCTCCAAGACCAAGGTCAGCTGTCATGCCACCCCACCCACCGGGATTCCTCCCTCCTTTGTGTCTGCAGGCACTTCACCAGGAGCGGAGCTCACGTCTACTTCATCGTCCTGGCACCATGGGCCCACGTGTTTCTCTCTCACTGTGGGCAGGGGCTGTGTGTCATCTTGGTATCCTCACTGCCTGGCAGTGCCTGGCACAAGGCAGGCATTCAGCAAATGACTGTGGAGTGAATGAATGAATGATTCCTTAATGGTGAAATAGGCTCAGCTAATTTGATAGGGTTTTTTGTGTGTGTATGTGGGCTGGGGGGTGGGCCTGGCTTTCCAACCTTGGGGTTTGGCCTCTCAGTCCGGCACTGGGCAGAGGTTCAGGGGCTTTTTAAGGCCCTTCTGCCTCTATCCCTGAAGCTCACCTCATCTTCCTGTTCCC
Source organism: Cabassous unicinctus (assembly GCA_029593785.1). NCBI lineage: Eukaryota > Metazoa > Chordata > Mammalia > Cingulata > Chlamyphoridae > Cabassous > Cabassous unicinctus. The sequence continues at coordinate 24,744 of JAQZBX010008594.1, read as the reverse complement.
GAGGCGCTGCTCGCTGAAATAGATAGAAACTGGCCTTCAAATCCAGGACACCAGAAATCCCCCAGAAACATTTCCTTGTTTTCCTCTTCTGGAGAAAAGGCACCCAGAACCAAAGAGCAGAGAGCAGCCAAGAGTGGCTCAGAGTTGATAAACAGGCAGGAGATTTCAGAAGCAATCAAGAGAGAAAAGAACTTGCATTATCCCCAGAATTCACAATGCAGCGCTAACGAGCTGGAGGAGCTGTGATTTGGTCTCCTGCTTCCTGCAGCCCAGGACTAGCTGTGTTTGGAAAGCTGAGGCCTCCTGGAGGCAGCGCTATCCACACAACCTGGCCAGGGTAGCAAGTGGCTGGGGTTCCCCCAGAAAGTGGGAAGATTTGGGGGGGGAGGGGAGAAGGGGGGGCGGTTGCTGACCCCTCCAACCTGGTGACCCTCCCTGGGAGTGGGGGGTGCTTACTAGGCTCCCAAATGGACCTGGTCACAAAAGATCTCATGACAAGGGGCTGCAGAAACCTCCTGGCTGCAGTGGGCCTGGGGAGAAGGAGGTACAGGTAGGGGACTCACTGTGACCTCCTTGCTGAAGAGGGTTAAGGCAGAGAAAGCCCTGGAATAATTTCTAAATCACCTCATCATTGAATCAGTGTCTAGTAAAGTTTGTAAAGGGCAGGAACGATGATTAACATTTACTGAACCTCTCCCTGTGCCCAATACTAGGGACAAGCTCTTTACATCTTTACATTCATTATCTTGTCCCTTCACCTCCACCCAACACACACACTCACACCTGCTCACACACATCCACCCTCACCCACTCATCCTTACTCCATGTGCATCTATGCACACTCACACTCAATGTCCCCATGAACTGTCAAATACTCACATACTTTCATGCCCAGGCACACTCTCACACATACACATACTCACATGCATCCACACACTCAAACACGTTCACATACGTCCATGTACACTCACAAATGCACACAGTCTCACACACATCCACACACATTCTCCCTCTTACATGCACACAGTCTCACACACATCCACACACATTCTCTTACACACACTCACACATCCCATTGCACTCTATTTTTCTTCTATTTTTTTCTCTTCTAATTTTTAAATTTCTTTTTTGTCTTTGTTTTCCCATTGCAGTCTTTTACACGCACATCCATGTGCACTCACATCCATATTCACATACCCACACCCACTCACAACTGTGAGGTAGACATTACCACCCTCACTTACAGGGTGAAGAATTAAAACACAAAACATTTTCATGGCTTCCTACCACACATCCCACATCTCCCAGGGACTTTGACTCTGGGAGTTTGATTCTGGGCACCCATGCTCCTAACTTGCTGGCGTGAGTAAAACAGGGATGGCGGTGGTGGTCTAGCTGAAGTTGAGGGGAAGGTGGCAGATGACTCTGGAAAGGAAGGTTTGGGCAGACCAGGAGTCTCGTGAGGGTCTTTGTCTTCACTTCTCCACAGGGAAAGGACATGGAGGGCCATGTGCGTGCGCCTGACATAGCTGTTGGGGTGAGGGGATGGGGTAGTGGGAAGTAAGAGCACGTCTGGTGGACGACTGGTTAGTGTGAGAGGAGCATAAAAAAATGCCACTCAAATTGTGGGCCATCCCCACATTTCTCGCCACCACCCATCCTTATGTTCTGGGTAGGACCGTTCAAGTCAACTTCAACCCCAAGCTCAGTGCAGCCTTGCCTCTGTACATCTTCTCACATTGTCAGGGCTGGAGGGGCTGGGAAAATGGAGAGGATGTGCAAAGAGGCTAAGGCAATTCTTGCCTCAGGAAGGCATCAGCTGAAGGTCAGAAGCAACGTTCTTGAGTCCTTACTCTGTTACCAAGGTTTTTGTTTGTTTGTTTGTTTTGAGAAAAGAGACATCAGGGCGGGGAGCAAGTCTCCAGTCTTGTGAAAAGAACTTGGACCAACCTTATTTCTAAGGGCCCTCCTAGCACACGCCTGTGGTGGAGCAAGGATGTCTGACCCAGGCTAGGGAGAACTTCACGGAAAGATGGGACAAGGGCATGAGGAGGGGGTTCTGGGCAGCGGGCACAGCAGGGGTGAAGGCCCAGGAGCTGGAGGTGTTGGAAGGAGTGATGGGCTTGGCTGTAAGGAGGGTGGACTGGCTGTAGCAGAGATGACCCACTGCGAGTAGCAGTAGCCTCTTTTCTAAAAGAAGCCTGTGGCACAGCATTGCTCCTGCAAGCAGCCAGTGGGAAACTGCCTGGGGTCACATTTCCTGCCTAGAAGCTCCAACGGCTTCCTGTTGTACCTCCAACAAAGTCCAAACTCCTGATCATGACTGCCAGCCCTTGCCTTAGGCACTGCCTGCACCTTTGACCTCAGCTCCTACCAGGCGCCCCTCTATCCTCACCGTACCACGTTCATTCCTGTTAGAGGCCTTGGCTCTTGCCATTTCCTCACCGGGAACGCCTCACCCAGAATGCCTAGCTCCCAGATTTGCAAGGCTGAATGGCTGGCTCCTTCCTCTCATGAGAATCTCGGGGCCAACATCCCCTCCTCTGTGAGGACTTCCCTGACCACCCACATCTAAGTGAGTGTCCTCCCGCAGTTATTCTCTACCTCATCACTCTGTTTTATTTGTTTTGTTTTCTTACCTCCACTCTCTTGAATTCACTGTTTATTCATTTGCTTACTTTCTTTACTGCCTGCCCCCTCCCATAGAAAATGATAATATTAATAATAATAACCAATGTTTATTGGAGCCTACTACATGGCCAGCTCTGTTGTAGGTGCCTCACGTACATTAACTCATTTAATCCTTTATCATTACCCTATGTAATGGGTACCATTGCAATATTATTATCCCCATTTTATTGACGGGGAAACAAGAGCAGGGACCTCGATGCTTCCATCCCTGTTGAACCCCAGCACCTAGGATGGCAGGAATTCAACAACCCCGACTACTGAAATAGCACCCACAGTGCGCTCTAGGGCAGGGCTTGGGGCCAACACTCTCCCTGAAAATGGCTCAGTGGGACCGGAGAAGGACTGCTGCTCTGATGCTATTCCAGAGGCTCTGCCCCTCACTCCCTCTCCCTTTCCTTCCACACTTATTTTCAAGGGCTTCCTGTGTGTAGGACTTGTGCACAGAGGAAACTCAGACTTAGCTCCTGCCTCAAAGTAGACTGCAATTTATTTAATAAGCAGGGATAACCTATCTGCAAAAATTACAGTAATGTAAGATATAAAGTAATAAAAAACACAGAAGAGAAGCAAACAATGTGTCCTAATAATTTTGTCATTCATTCATTCAAGAAGCATTTGCAGGGCTAAGCCCTGGGAGGCAGGGATGAGTGTGACTTCGGCCTCCCCATCTGGTCGAATGAGGCTGTGACTACTTCCCTCAGGGTGGCAGAGGCAGGGGGAAAGCAGCCAGGAGAGGGGATGCTTTTCCCAGAGCTGGCCAGGCTGCAAGTGGGGTCTCCAAGAGCTCTGGCCTGTCCTGAAAAGCAGGTCATGAGTCTCGCCTGGGACTCTGGAATGACTGTCTCCTTTCAGGGTTGCTCTGGCCTTCCTCCCATCCATGGTGGCTGGCAGAGGGCCCCAGGCTCCTGGCCTGGCTGCTCCCACACAGAGCTATCCAGACTGCCATAGGCAGCTTCCCCCAGCTGCCCCAGAGCTCTGCTGAGTGATTGATGGAGCTGCTCTTGCTCTTGGTCCCAGAGAGCTCCTTTGAATAATAACTTGGCAAAATCACTCTCTCTCTCTTTTATTTATTTTTTTTCTTTTGCTTTCCCTACCTCTGATTCATTTCCTCTTTCTAAGTCGTTCATCTCTTTTGAGTTAGAAGAAGAGGAAGAAGTATGAGGAGGTGACACAGAGGTATAAGAGACCACAATCCCTACCCCCTCATTTTACAGAGAAAAAGCTAGGGAACAGCTCAGTTAACAGCCTTTCTCTCCTTGGTGTGGTTCTGAGGCAAAGTTGCAGCTCTGTCATCAGGATTTGCACAAGTAAGGCTGGTCCTACTTGCCTGCAGGGATGTTGGAATTTTCCCTTCCTTGAAGTGGAGCAGCATGGAAGGTAGGGAAGGGAAGGTGAGATGGAAGTTCAAGTGAGTCACATCAGCTTGCCAACACTTTAATTGATCACCTACTATGTGCCAGGAACTGGGGAGAGAAAGGTAAATAAGACACTGTTCCTGCCCTCAAGGAGTTCATAGATGAGAAATAGGTAAATATAATCTAATACCATGTGATACATGCTCTAGCAGAAGTAGGTGCAATCATACAAAGGAGGCTGTTTATTCTGTGGTGGGAGGGACCTTCAAGGAAGTCTGCACAGATGGGCTGATACTAAAGTGTCCTGGAATCTCAACTGGAAGGTGGGAAAGGGTGCTCCAAATATCAGGAACTGCAGAGACACAGGCTTGAAGGTGGGAAACTGAACAGTGTTCTGGGGGATCTCTAATTATACGGTATTTTTAGAGCATGAAGAGTGAAGTGGACATTAGAAAGATGAGAGAGGTAGGCCAGGGCCAAGTAATAAGACTGGCTGTAATAATAATAGTAGTAGATCTTGGACTAGTGCTGATGTGGGAGAGGCCTTGTATGCTATGACAGGAGAGACTGCTCCCCCTCCTCCTCCCCCCCCACCTTTTTGGATTCTGGCATTAACGAAAAGCTCTGTCATAATACCAGCTGGATACAAACCTAAGGAACAGACTCCCCAGAGTCTAAATTCCAGCAATAACACATTATAATAGCAAAATATCCAGGTTTTAACCAAAGATTACAAAACATACAAAGAAACAGGAAGTGATAGCCCAGGCAAAGGAGAATATTAAAGTATTAAAAGCAATCAATGAGAAGGATCAGACCTGGGACATTCCATACAGACTTTTAAAAAATGCTCCTGAATATGCTCAAAGAGCTAAAAGAAAACATGGGCAAAGAATTAAAGGAAATCAGGAAAATGACAGATGAACACAAAGAGAATTATCAATAGAGAGATGGAAATTATGAAAAGGAACCAAACAAAGCTGAAGACCATGGCAACAGAAATAAAAAATTCCCTAGAGGGATTCAACAGCAGACTGGAGCTGACAGAAGAAAGAATCAGTGAACTTGAAGATAAGATCATTGAAATGATCCAGTCTGAAGAACAGGAAGAAGAAAGAATGAAAAGAAGTGAATCGAGCCTAAGGAACCTGTGGGACACCATCTAGCATACCAATATATGCATTGTGGGAGTTCCAGAAGGAGAAGAAAGAGGGAAAAAAGCACAGAGAACAGTCAAAGAAATAATGGCTGAAAACTCCCCAAATTTGATGAAAGACATGAATGTACACATCCAAGATGCTCAACAAACACCAAAAAAGATAAACCCAAATAGACCCATACCACACCATTTTATAATAAAACAGTTAAATGCCAAAGATAAAGAGAGAATTCTGAAAGCCACAAGAGAGAAGCAACATGTCATATACAAAGGAACTTCAATAAGATTAAGTGCTGATAGTTCATGGGAAACCCTGAAGAAAGAAGACAGTGGGAAGAAATATTTGAAATGCTGAAAGCAAAAACTTGCCAACCAAGAAATCTATATCTGGCAAAACTGTCTTTCAAAAATGAGGGAGGAATTAAGACATTTCCAGATAAACAAAAGCTGAGGGACTTCATCACCACTAGACTGGACTTACAAGAAATGCTTAAGGAAGCTTGAAAGGAAAGGACACTAGACAATTGGCTGAAGCCACATGAAGAAACAAAGATGTCTGGTAAAGATAATGACATGGGTAAATATAAATACAAGTACTGTTATATTTTTGATTTGTAACTCCACTTTTTGCTTCCTACAAGATCTAAAAGGCAAATGCATAAAATGTAATGATAAATCAATGGTTTTGGATTCATAATACATAAATATGTAATTTGTGACAAGAGCTGTTTAGAGGTGGGGGAAGGAGGGAGTGTAGGAACACAGTTTATGTATGTTAGTAAGTAGTTTATGTAAGTTAGTATCAAAGCAAACAAGAGTCTTGTAGATTTAGTATGTTCAACTTAAGCCCCATGGAAATCACAAAGAAAATATCAGAGAATATGCAAACTCATAGAGACAGAAAGTACAGTACAGCTTACCAAGGGTAGAGAACAGGGGTAATGGGGAGTTAATGCAAAATGAGTATAGGGTTTCTGTTTGGGATGAAGGGAAATTTCTAGTAATGGATGATGGGGAGTGTACTGCAACATTATGAATGTGATTAATCCCACTGAATGGTATGCTTGGGGAGGGGCTGGGATGGAAGGATTTATGTTGTGTATGTTTCCACACTTCAAAGAAGAAAGAAAGAAACTAAATCGATAACAATTGAATGAAATACATGATCCTGGATGGGATCTAAGAACGGAGGCGAAAAGGCTCAAAAGGACATTGTTTGATTCACTGTATTAGAAACCATGCATGTGTCCCCAGACCTAGTTTTTCTCCCTAGGTCAGGTTTTTAGAATGCTGGTGATAAACTAAGACTGATTTATTATATGACCATTCTGTATGGGAAAAGACTATAACTTTGGGTATCTTTGATCAACCTTAAGAGACACAGCAAGGGGACGGATGTGGCTCAGATGGTTGGGCGTCCATCTCCCATATGGAGGGACCTGGGTTTGATCCCTGGGACCTCCCAGTAAAAATTTAAAAAAGAAAAATATAGAAGGCACGTGGGCCACCAGGCCCCGTGTGCAGGTGCGCCGCAGGCCCCACGAGCCACACAGCAAGATGATGACATAACAGGAGAGTGACACAAGGGAGAGCCAAGACGAGACGCACCGAAAAACCAGGAACTAAGGTGGCGCAGGCGGTAGGATGCCTCTCTCCCACACTGGAGTTTCCAAGGATTGAATCCCAGTGAAGACAGGAGGAGAAGGATGAGAAAAGAGGGCAGGAAATGGATACAGAGTTGCCCAGCAAATGGACAC
>JAQZBX010008594.1:0-17682 GCA_029593785.1 Cabassous unicinctus | reverse complement strand
AAGTTCACGATGTTTACTGAACACTTATAGTTTATGTATGTTCATGTATGAATGATATACTTCAATAATTTTTCTTTTTTAAAAAAGGACGTTGTTGGGGCTTAAGAAAAAGTGCAATGTAGAATGTAAGCTTTTTATCAATGTTAAATTTCTTGAACTTCAAACATGCACTTAAAATGATTACATATGTGAATATCCTTGTTTGTAGAAAATCTCCATGTGTTTAAGGGGTATGATGTGTGCAACCTGCTCTTACATGTTCAGAAAATAGGTAGGTAGGTAGGTAGGTAGAAGGAAGGGCGGAAGGGAGGAGAGAGAGAGGAGGGAAGAAAGAAAAAAAAGAAAGAGAGGAAGAAAGAAATGGCAAAGGTGGCAAAATATTAAAATTGGTGGATCTGGGTATCTGGAGGGGTGAGGGTATGTTGGAGTTTTCCATATAGGGTTTTTTCCTTTTTCTTTCTTTCTTTTCTCTTCTTTGAGGTACCAGGACTGGGGATTGAACCTGGGATCTTGTATGTGGGAAGCTGGTGCTTAACCACTGAGCTACACCAGCTCCCCTGAGTTGGTTTTTTTGTGTGTGTGTTTGTTTGCTTGTTTTTTGAGGTACCGGGGCCAGGGATTAGACCCTTGACCTCATATGTGGGAAGCAGCGCTCAACTACTGAGCCACATCAGCTCCCCTGAGTTGGTTTTTTCATTTGTTTGCTTTTTTGTTTTCAGGAGGCACCAGGAACTGAACCCAAGACCTCCCATGTGGGAAGCAGGCACTCAACTGCTTAAGCCACATCCGCTCCCCTGTTTGTTTGGTTTTTAGGAGGTACTTGGGATAGAACCTGGGACCTTGTACATGGTAAGTAGGTGCGCAACCATTTGAGCTACATCTGCTCCCCTGTATAGGGTTTATATTACTTTTGCAACTGTCCCATAAGTTTAAAATTATTTCAAATAAAAAGTTTAAAAAAAATTAATTCATGTTTTTCTTCCCCACCACACTAATAACTCACTACCTAATTTTTTTTTCCTCTAGCAGGCTACACGCACACAATTAGGATGACTAAAGGTGATCCTCATTTGTCCCTGGGTGGGATCAGGGCAGCTTGTTTGGGGCCAGGGAAGAAGGGCTAAGGTTGGGAGGCTGAAAGCTTCCTTTGAGAATTGAGTCTCCATCCAGCCATCTCTGCCATTCTGCTTAAGTATTTTCCCTCTTGGGATATAGTTCCCCATAAAATAAATGTCTTGTCTGAATTAATCTTATTTTTAAAAGGAGAGTTATCATATTGTAAAGACAGGTCATAAAAAGATACATCAATCTGTCAGGAAGCCTGGTTAATAGAATATTTGTTTAGAAGAGAATGTGCCCGAGGCAGCTGGACTTTGAGACTGTGCTGCTGCTGGCCCAGCCCTGTGCACACAACTTCACCTGTTTGCCCATGGCCTCTGCAGCCCCTCTGGATAAGCCTCTGGTCCTGAAGGTTCCTTTCATTTTAATGCTTAGATCATCCAGGCCTGGCAGCTTTGCAGTTTGAACGTGGGCACTGCAGCAGCCTCCCTTTTCAAAGTGGTCAGGGAACGACCCCCGCCCCCAGCTGGAGGGGCCAGTCCCACGGCCACAACGATGTCTGAAACACTTTTTACTTGAGAACGAATCGATATATGGATCTTAGACATGATCTCAGACAATCTCTCCATTTAAAAAAAACTTGTACAGGCCATACGTGAATACATACATAGAGAAGTCCACGGAGTAAAATATCCCACCAGTGATATATGATGTGCATGGCATACAAATTATATACTATATAACATCACACAGATAATACATGATTACATGAAATAGATCAGAGGAAAATGTTAAAGTCTTCCTTTACCTTCTCCACAGTTAATCACTGAGAACTATTTGGTGCATATCCTTTCAATCCTCTTTCTGAGCATTTCTATCTTTTTATTCCCACACTATACATGTACATCATTTATTTTTTGTTACATAATAGAAGAAAATTGGTACTTGTTCTTTTTTCTTTAATACGCTATTTGGAGTTTTTAAGACTAAAACTATAAAAGTAATACATGTTTGTCATAAAAACTTACAGAAGGGTGGAAAATAAAAAGTGAAAAATCACCCTTTCCTTCTTGTCCCTCCATTCCCACTTCCAAGAGCAAACAGATTAAAAGAAAGTTAGGCCCACCCCCCTCTTTCTGTCCTTGAATCTGGGGCCACAGACCTGACCTGGGGGAGCCCACAGCTTGGTGGGAAGACAGGTGCTCAAACTGCTAATCCATCCCTCATCCATGGCCAGCCTGTGTCCCCTCTCTGTTCTCTTAGTATGCCTCTGCCTTATCTTAAGACGTGTCTACAGCATTGCCAACATCTAGGTGAAAAGCAGCAAAGTCAGCCAGACAGGCGGATGCGTTTGTTCCTTGGTGGTGGGATGGTGCCCATCTGGATATCTGGGAAGCATCCAGATGGACCGACCAAGCCTTCTGTACACTATCCTATTTGATCCTGCCAACTAAGATGAGATGTCCACTGAGGGAGAGCCAAGGCCTCTGGGACTCTCCCTCAGCCTGGCCTGGGCAGCTCAACTGGACCTTGAAATGGGCATTCTGCTGGTAGGAGGAAATTAGGAAGCCCAGAACCTGGACACTGGGTACCGGGAAGGAATATGTGTGTGTGTGTGCACGCGCATTTGTGTGTAGGGTGAGGGACTGGCAGCTAAAAAAAAATGCTCATCTTGAAAATAAACTCTACTGGCTTCACAGTTCTGCCAGAGAGCGAGCCTGGAGGGGTTTCCCTGAGTGGGACGCTTTGTAGGGGGCTGTGGTGATTTCTGCCCATCCCTTTGATTCACGGCCACTCCGGAGCCAGCTGCTTCCAGAAACAAAACAAAACAAAACAAAACCCTCTTGAGATCTCTGAGTCTGCAGCGCCCTCTTCTGAGTATGTTGGATAAATCGAGAGAGAAAACCTGTGACACAGGCATATGGTCCTAAGTCAAACATGCAGGCCATTAATGGATTTTAGAATCTTACACTCAAATTCTTCCACCTGCTTCCTCCCACTGTGTAACAGAAAATTCTAAAGGAACAGTTGGTTGTTTGTACATAGGAGTGGGAGAGTGGTGGAAATCTGTTGAGAGGCCAAGGGACTGAGGACGAGGGTTCCCAATGTGTGGGGGCAGCATGGAGAGAAGCTGGACAAAAATGTAAAAGGACAATGATGATGGTGGTGGTGTGTGTGTGTGTGTGTGTGTGAAAGCCCGTGCTAGACAGACCCTGCTCTGCCAAGTCTTCAGATCATTTTAGTACATCCGTTTACATACTCCAGCAGAAAGTCAGAACACCCTCTTTAGTTTCATATATTGACAGGGTTTTCCAAGCCTTTCCATGCTGATGAAGAGGGGAAAACACAGAAGGAAACGGGTAGCAAGACTGTGTGGCCTCAGGCTAGTTACTTCACCTCACTAAGCCTGAGTTTCTCCACGTGAAGCACGATGGAAACTAAGCATGATCACTTGCGGAAGGCCCAACACAAGGCCTCTTAGGCTGAGTCCCAGCACAGGCGCAATACAAGTGAGTTTCCCTCCCTTCTGCCCACCCACACTGAATGTGGTGACCTCCTTCACCACAGGGCTAAGGTTGGGTCCCGCTCTTCCTCCTGTACTCCTCCTCCTCTTCCTCTGGGCCTCTTAGATACTGCCCTTGCTCCCACCTTGTGTCCATCCCAGCCCTCACTGAGTGCTGTGCCTGCTCCCCTATGGCCCACTTCAACTTCTTCATCCCTTCTCCTCACTGCTTCTCTCTGAAGACAACTTTTCCCACCAAAGTTGTTTCATTCTCCTCCACTGGTCCACTCCTCTCACCCTCTGCTCATCACTTCTCTCCTCTGCTGCAGCCCAGCCTCCGCCCTTTATAAGGGATGTCACAGCCGTGGTTATTACCCAGTTTCTTCACTTCTTCTTCCCCACGGACTTCCAACCCATGGAAAAGATACAAACTACAATCCCATGGAAAGTGCCTGCCTCTAGTCCCCTGATTGCAGTTTGGGGAGGTGAGTCACAGAAGGAGTTGTCACAGAACAGGGAGAACCTGGCAAGCTTGGCTACAAGGGTGGGGAACGTCCAGATAATGTGGGGTTCAGCAGGGCTTGCAGTGTAGGGCAGACAGAAAATACCTAGCTCAGCATTGAGGGCATGGAGCCAACCGCCCCACCCCACTCCCTCTGCCCAGTGCCCCTCCCCTCCGCAAAATGTCTCCTCAGAGGGTTTTTACATTTCCTGTCCCTACCATCCACTCCTGCCCAGACAGTCACAGATGCAGACAGAGTCTGGAACACAGAGATGGAGAGACGGGACCAGACACAGGGGTCATGGCGAAGAAAGAAGACGCAGAGACATGAATGCCAGGAGGGATAAAGCACTGGACAAGGCATGGAAGATGAAGATCCTGAGCACATATCCTGGGGTCTCTTTCATCCTCACATCAACTGTGACTGGTGGATGTCATCAGTCCCATTTTACAGGTGAAGGAACAGACTCAAAGAGGTTGGCAGGGCCACACAGTTGGTGCATGGTTGAGCTGAGCTTTGGAGTCCAGACCTGCTTGATTTCTAGCCCTATAATTGACGCCACACACACACTCTCTCCATCCCATTTCTCTAAAGACTCAGTGCAGGGAGAGAAGGGAGAGACCCACTTCCAGAGCAATGGAGGGACACTGAGGGGCACACCCGGGAGAGAGAGAGGCGAAGAGACACAGAGATAAATAGAGATGGGAAGACAAAGACACAGGGAGACAAGAGGAAAATATGCTGTTTGTCTCTCCCTATGGAAGTGGACTTTGGAGAAAATACAATTCTTGGTCTCATTCCCAGATCTTTGGAATCAGAATTTGTGAGAAAGGGACACAGAATGTACATTCAAAGAAAGCACCTTCAAGTGGTGATGTTTGTTGACATCTGTGCCTCACTTTGAAATGTATCAGAAAACTAAGATATTGATAGAGGGAGGGATAGATGGATGATATGCAATCGAACAAATATAGGAAAGTGTTAATTGAGGAATCTAGGAGGTGGGTAACTATTCACTGTACAATTCTTTTTAACTTTCTATATGTTTGGAAAATGTCATAATAAAATGTTGAGGATAAAATTTTTAAAAAGACTAAAAAAATTACATGTTCCCTGGTGGGTCATGCCGGGTGGGTCGTCTGAGCCTGGTATCATGGGGGCACTTTTACCATCATGATAGGAATCACCATTTGATGATCTCCAAGGCTTCCCAAGCTGACGGGCAGTGTGGGTTTGGGGCAGAGCTTGCAGAGGTGGGGCTAGAAGTTCTCTTGGAAGAATCTGAAGTTGAGCTGCTCACAATGGCTCTTAAGTACCTTGGCCAGAGCTGGGGAGCCACAGAAGAAGACCTGCACCTTGCCCTTCTTCTCAGCGGCCACTTTCTGGAACACCTGGAGTTCACGGGGTGAGGGGAGAGCAGAGAGGGAGGAGGGGTGGGGCTGCTGACCTGCCTAGTGACATGGCCAGCTGGAGTCAACAACACAATGGGGATCCCCGGAACAGGAGAGACGGTAGGGATGGCTCCCCACATTGTATGGAGGAGGTTGAGGAACTCCATGGCACAGCTGGCTTTAGAGCAGAGATTCCAATACTCAGCCATTCATTTAGAAGTCCTTTCTTCAACCCATAACGTGATCCAGTGACCTTCAAAGGGGGCTGGTGCCCAAGACAAGTAAGGCCCAGTCCCTCCACTCAAGTAGCTGGATTGTTATGGAGAAACACACTAAACGGGAGGAGAGTGAGATGTGCACAGGGTACGCAGGGAGCATAGAGGCCATATTTAGTCCAGACTGCAGACCTGTAAGTCCTTGGGGCTGTCCAGGGCCCTCGACTGAATGGTCTCTCCTGAATTCAATCTTTTTCCCCCAGAGAGGACTCTTCTCCCCCGTCAAGCTCCTTAAGAGTTGCCTTTTTCTGGAAGTCCTCATTGATGCCCAAATACCGTGATGTCCCCTTCATTTCTCACTACCTGCACATGGATTAGCCACAGCAGTTTCAAAAGTAGTACCTCTGGGGATACCATGCAAACTCTACACCCCGATTGGTAAGAGCTTGGGGAAGAAAAATTAATAATAAAATCAGGCTGAGAAATAAAGTAGAAAGACTGCACACTCTTTAGGATCTCTGGGCCTCAGTTTGCCCATTTATAACAAGAGTGGATAAAACTTGATGCTTCCCCAAGACTATTCACTTGGGCCTTCTAACAGGTTCACAAGCAGTCAGGGCTAGGAGAGGCCTTGGAAACCATACTAAGTAATTTCCTCTCTGTACAGATGGGGAAACTGAGGCAAATGACAGAACAAAGTGAACTAGTGATGGAGTCAGAACAAGGCTCCTTGCCTCCCATTCCACCTTGAGATTCCTGACTGGAATGCTGCCTTGCACTTTGCTCCTGACTGCTAGCCCTAATCTCCCCTGCCACTGCCTCAGGCCCTCAGCCCTCACTGGTGTCCCTGCAGGCTGTGGGGGCTCAGCTGGCCATTACCTTGCTCCAGTCAGGACGCCCAGGCTGGGTCCGCGTCTGGAGCCCCGTGATGGAGTCCTTCTTCTCCTTCATGGCCAGCAGGTCAAGGGCCATCTGCAGCCCAATGGCCTTCATGTCATTCCTGCCCAGTGCAGAGGTCATGTACATGTGCAGTTCCAGGAAACAGCCTGTGGGACAGGAGGAGAGGGCGACACTGAGGGGCCGGTACCCGTGATCGGGGCAAGCAGGATGTAGTCACCTCTTCCTTGGGCTTGCAGGGAGACCAACAGGTCTTGGAACTCACACCTTCAGCCACCTGTGGTCAACCAGGACCTGCCATGTGATCAGTGCTGTAGAGAGGAAAGGTAGTATTGCGTGAGCTGGGCCTGCTACATGCATGACACATGTGAGCCTCTACATCCACATGAGCCTCACAACCACTCCCTGAATTAGCCTCTTTCTTTCTTCCCTTCCCTTTTCCCTTTCTTTTTCTTTTTTCTTTCTTTTAGGTACTGGGGCCAGGGATTGAACCTGGGACCTTGAACATGGGAAGCCGACACTCAAACACTGAGCCACATCGGCTCCCCTCAGTTGGTTTTTTCATTTGTTTGCATGTTGTTTGTTTTTAGGAAGCACTGGAGAGTGAACCCAGGACCTCCCATGTGGGAAGCAGGTGCTCAACCACTTGAGCCACACCTGCTCCCCAGACCTTCTCTTTATAGAAGGTCAGAAGAGCAGTGTGGTGATCTTTGGCACCAAAGTTCATGCTTTGCCATTCCTCTCAGTGTCTTCCCTCAGTCTGGGTAGGGACACAAGCCAGGTGTCCACGAAAAGGTAACTTAGACCAAAGGATCAAGAGATGAGTGAACAGATCAGATGGGAAATGCTACTAATATACAGGGAAGAGCTGGAGCTTATAGAGCTGCTTCTTGGAAGGAGTGGAGATTGGGTTAGATCTTGGAAGGGGGCAAGATTCAAAGGGCTGGCAAAAGAAAGACATCCCAAGATAGGGGACTAGCATGAGCAAAGGACAAGAGGCTGGATCAAACATAATGTTTGGGGACATGATGTGACTGCCCAGCTGGAGCAGAGGAGCCTTGAATGGGAACAATAGGAGACAGGACTGAAAACATATGGAGGCCCAAATGCCCAGCTAGACGTGTTCCTAGGAGGAAATGGTGGAAAGAAGAAAGTTTTTGATCAGGGGCATGGCATGATGAAAACAGTGCCTTAGGAAGGGGATCCGAGGATTGAGGTAGCAGGGAAAGAGACTGGACTGGAGACCCATCAGGCCAGAGCACGCACAGTACTGAGCCTTCAGGGCAACTGGAGCTCCCAGTTTGTGTTCAGGTAGCTTCCTCCCTTTACCCTGGTGTGGCATAGAAATGTTATAATTTTCTACATGTGCCATAATGGAAAGAAGATTGGAGAGTTCTGCCTTAGCTTTGTGCATCGGCTCAAGCCAGAGATGCCGGGACCTGATTTAAGATGTTGGAAGTAGCATTCATGAGGTGATGCCCACTTCATCCTTCTCTTCTCCCTCCCCTTCTCCCCCCAAGGAAAGAATTTATGCCATCCCAACTTGCTCTCTGTTGTTTCTTATGCTACCATGAGCCCATTTTCCCTTTGATGTAAAGCCTCAGCCACTGTTAAAATGCAAATGGCCCCAGGAGGGCTAACACATTTTATCTCACAAATTACTTCCCTCTCAGTAGTGAGGTGTGGGAAGGAGGGGGATGCACCGTAAGGGATGCCCACCTGAGAAGGCCCTGGCCTTTCTCACCCCTCCCTCAAAGCCGCCATACCCCAGGGAGGGGAAGAGAAGAGAGGAGGAGGCACCCTGGTGGCGTGGGGGGAAAGAAGAGGCCCCACAGGATGGCAGTTGTGTTTGAGACAGTCATCTTGTTTCTGGGAGAGTATCCTAAGGAAATCACCTGGAAGAAGGGGAAAAACCTATGCACAAACATATTCATTGTGGCCTTATTTATAATAGTGGACAATTGGAATAAATAAAATGTCCAATAATAGAAACTTGGTTAATTTATGGCATAATCACTAACTGTATCATTGCTCAGCCATTAAATATGATGATGACGGTGACAATCATGACTGCTACTAAATTTATTGAGCAGTTACTATGCCCCAGGCACTAATCTGAGTGCTCTACAAGCAATATCTCATTTAATTCTCACAGCAATCCTATGAGGTGGGTACTATTAGTATCCATATTTTTCAGGTGAGGAAATTGAGGCAAAATAGTTAAGCAATGTGCCCAATGTTCTATAACTATTAGGGATAAAGATTCAAACCCAAACAGAATGCTTGAAGCTCAAGTTGTAGAAATTAAAAATTAGAAGTCACAATTCTTGAATTCAAACCTTGATAATTAAAATTGAAATCAGAGGCCACAAGTTTCAGCTGCAGTTAGTGAGAAATCTTGAAAGAAACTTGTAATAAAGGTGTTGACTCAAGTGGCTTTGAGAATATAAAACACTGTATTAGCTGCTATCCTTTGTTTACACAGATTAGGAAGAAGCAAACAGCAAATATTTATATACCAGGAACTAGAAAATTTAAATTAAATCTGAACTTTTCCTCTACCTTGTCATCATAAAATTGAGCTTCTAATGAACTAACTTAGAACAAAGTCAATGTTATATAAATATTTGCTAGAAATGTTATTTACAAGAAAGGGCAAGGAGCTTTCCTGTGATATTCTAAGTTTAATAGTTATCTTCCAAAGATTGTTGACTTGTGCTTTAAGGCTTTGAATGTTCCTTGTAGAAAATTGTGTTTATCACAGGAATTTGAATTTACTCATGAAAGGAAACAAACAAGGGCAGACCTACAATTGCCCCAGCTTACTGCCTGGTGCCAGTCTCACCAGGTTGAAGACACAGAGATTGGAGTTCAGGGAGACCAAGAAGGCTAGAATTTCCAGGTGCAGTACTGGAAAAATGGAGCTGCAGGAAAAAAAGGAGAGAGAGTAGTCTGTGTTCCCATCAGCCAGAGTGAGGTGGAGACATCTTGTAATAGAAAGTCCTCAGAAGTGTATCACCTTAGCACTGAGGTTAAATTAGTCTATACTGAGGGCTGGTCTGGATCCACTTTGGCCAAATTTTAAAACAAGCCTTGAAAGGATCCAACAGGTCCTTAAAACTAAACTGCACCAGAACAAAGTATAAAACTATTTAAAGAAATTTAAAAAATTCTAGAAACCAACAACATAAAATTCACAATGTCTGACATCCAGTAAAAAATTACCAGGCATGTGAAGACGCAGGAGAATATGACTCAACCAGGAGAAAATTAGTCATTAGAAACAGACCCAGAAATGAGATCAATGATGGACTTAGTAGACAAATTTTAAAATAACGATTATAAATATGATCAAGAATGTTAAAAAAAAACACAAAAAACAGAATATGAGGAAGAGAGAAATGGAAGACATAAATGGAACTTCCAGGGAAGAAAAGTATAGAACAGAAGTGAAAAATATGTTGGGTAGGATTAACAACTATTCTAGATACTTTGATTTTTCATATAAATTTTAGAATCAGCTTCTCAATATCTATTTCTTAAAAACTGCTAAGCTTTTGATTAGGATGAGAATAACAGGAGATAAGGAACTGCAGAAGAAGAGATCAGTGAACTTGAAGAAAGACCAATAGAAATATTCAAATAAAGCACAGCATGAGAAAGAATGAAACAAAATTGAAAGGAAAAAAAAAGAGATGTGGGATAACATCAAACAATCTGGCATATATGCAATTGAAGTGACAAAAGAGAAAGTGGAGACAGAAAAAAAAAGTAAAGTCCAGAATGATCAGGAAAGAAAGAACAAAGACACAAATTACCAATATCAGGAATGAAAGAAGGATATCACTATATATATCCTACAGACATTAAAAGGATTATAAGAGAATATTATGAGCAACTTTGTGCCATAAATTTGATGATATGAAAGAAATGGACAGTTACGAAAGATATAAACTACTAAAGTGCACTTCAGAAGAAATAGATCTATGGAATGAGAAAATTTTTGTGAATATTTTCTAGAATATTTGTATCTAGAATATATGAAAAACTATTACAACTCAATAGTAAAAAGATAAATAACCCAATTAAAAATTGGATAAGTGGTCTAATAGATATTTATCCAAAGAAGTTATACAAATGGCCAATAAGCACATGAAAAGGCTCAATATCATTAGACATCAGAGAAATGCAAATCAAAATCATAAAGACATATCCTATAAACCAGGATAACTAGAAGCAAAAAGAAGGATAGTAACAATTATTGGTGAGGATGTGGAGGAACTGGAACCCTCATTCATTGCTGGTGGGAATGTAAAATAGTATGCCACTTTGAAAAAAAAATTGGAAGTTCCTCAAAAGGTTAAATTTACAGTTACCATATAATGCAGCAATTCCACTCCTAGGTATATACCTAAGAAAAATGAAGACATACATCCACATAAATACTTGCACATGAATATTCATAGCAGCAATGGTCACAATAGCCAAAAGGTGGCCTTACAACCCAAATGTCTATAAACTAATGAGTGAATAGATAAATTAAAATATATCCATAAAATAGCATATTATCTGGCAATAAAAGGAATGAAATTCTGATACATGTTACAACATGGATGGGCCTTGAAAACATTATGCTAAGTGAAAGAAACCAGTCACAAAGGATCACTTATTGCATGATTCCATTTATAAGAAATGTACAGAGAAGAAAAATCTATAAAGACAAATCTATAAAGACAGAAAGTAGATTAGTGGTTGCCTAGGGCTTGGGGGTTCTGGGGGGGGATTAAGGGGGTGACGACTAAGGAGCTTAGGGTTTCTTTTCGGACTGTTGATGATGTTCTAAAATTGTGATTATGGATGTACAACTCTGTGACTATACTAATACCAATGATTTGTATGGTTTAAGTGGATGACTTATATGTTATGTGAATTAAATCTCCAAAAATCTATTTTTAAAAAAGAAAAGAAATTGATAACTTGAATAGTCCTGTATCTATTAAAGGAATTGAGTTATAGTCAAGAATCTTCCCAGAAAGAAAACTCCAGGCCCAGATAGTCTCACTGGTAAATTCCCCAAACATTTAAGGGGAAAAATAACAACAATTTTACAGTTCTCAACGTACTGCCTTTGAGTTCTAAGTCCACCTGTGGTGGTTTAGAGCTGTATGTACCCCAGAAAAACATGTTCTTAAATTTAATCCATCCCTGTGGGTGTGAACCTGTTGTAAAGTAGGACCTTTTGATGAGGTTGCTTCAGTTAAGGTGTGGCCCACCTCAATCAGAATGGGTCTTAATCCTATTACTGGAGTCCTTTATAAGCAGAATGAAATTCAGGCAGAGGAAAAGAAAGCAAGAAGCTACATCAATGGAACCCAAAAGAGAAGGGAGAGACCTGGAAAATCCACCACGTGCTTTGCCATATGACAGAGGAGCCAAGGAATGCCAGCAGCCTTCAGGGAGAAAGGATTCCCTTGAGGGTGCCTTGATTTGGACTTTCTTTTACCCTCAAAACCGTAACCTGATAAATTCTCATTGTTTAAGTCAACCCATTTCATGGTATTTGTTTGAGTAGCTTAGGAAACTAAAACACCACCCTTCATTACCTGCTCTGAGATAATGAAGATGGATTCCTTAAGTGTTTCTCTTTCACAGTGAGTGTGATGTTAAGCTTTGTCAGCAGAGGGCACTGGAAGGATATTGCAGGAGGGTGGGGCTTCTTTTCCTGGTTCCAGTGTACTTCTGTTCTCTTTCTTCTTGCTCCTATTGCAAAGTTACCAGTGGTGCATGTGTGTGGGGACACCTAGCGGCGCTCTGCCCAGCTGTGCACCCAGAGCATGCAGTCCTTTGGTGAGCTCGCAGCCCTGACCCTAGCCTGGGGGTCACCTTGCCATGACCTACCTGAAGCAGATGCTCGGTGCCCCAGGCCTCATGCTGCCTTGCTGGTGAGTAGCTCCTGATTCCCCACCTACCTATCTCCCTTGGTTCACCTGACTCCGGTGACTGTGGATGAGCTCTGGTCTGAGCAACCCAGAAAACTTCTCTGCTGTCTAGTGGGCTGTAAGTACATATTCTCCAACAATGCCTGAGTCCCAGGCTTGGGGAGAAGGCCCCCTTCCAAGTTTGTTCTTTTCTTGGGTACTCTCCCTCAGTCCTAGGGTTTCCTTTGGACTTCTCTTTATACGTTCACTGTTTTCATTTTTGTTGTTGTTGTTGTTGTTGTTTGAGGTACCAGGGCTGGGGATTAAACCCGGGACTTGGTATGTACGAAGCCAGTGCTCAACCACTAAGCCACACTGGCACCCTTGAGTTGTTTTTTACATTTGTTTGCTTATTTGTTTTTAGGAGGCACCAGGAACCAAACCTGGGACCTCCCGTGTGGGAAGCAGGCACTCAACTGCTTGAGCCACATCGGCTCCCTTAGTTCATTTTTTTTTTTTTTTAATTAAACTTGCCCTGTTCAAATTACTGAATGGCTTCTGTTTCTTGATTGGACACTAACTGATACAGAGATATATCATGTTTACGGACTGGAAGACTCAATATTAAGATGGCAACTTTCTCCATATTGACCCATAGATTTAATGCAATCCCAGTAAGAATGCAAAATGTTTGTAAATTGATAAGCTCAGTAAAAAATTTATATGGAAAATAAAAGAAGAACAAAGAGATTTACACTACTAATTCCAAGACATACTCATAAAACTACAGTAATCAAGACTGTGTTGTATTGGCATTAGGATACATCAATAGAACAGGATAGAACAGTCTAGAAATAGACCCAAACCAAATAAAAAAAATTTGACTTTGACAAAGGTTCCAAGTTTATTCAATGAGAAAAGTGTAGCCTTTTCCACAAATGGTGCTGAACGATTGGACGTCCATATGTACATGCAACAACGAACTTCGACCCTTGCTTCTCACCATAACAAAAATTTATCTTAAATCAGATCATCAATCTATATCAGTGAATCTTAATGGGGGGCAATTTTGCCCCCCCCAGGGGACATCTGGCAATATCTGGAGACATTTTCATGGCCACGACTGGGATGGCGGCTGTTACTGGCATCTCCTGACTGGGTGGCGGTCAGGAGTGCTGCCAAACATGCTACGATGCACAGGACAGCCCAGAACACAGACTTATCTGGCCCAAAATGCCAATAGCATCCGGGTTAAGAAATCCTGATCTCATGAAGAGCTAAAACTACAAAACTTCTAGAAGAAAACATAGGAGAAAACACTCACGAGTTTGGATAAGGCAAAAATTTAGATAGTACAAAAACAACATGAAGAATAAAAGAAAAAAATGGTAAGTGGACATCATTTAAAATTTAACACTTTTCTTCTTCAAAGGACAGTTTAAGAAAATGAAAAGTCAAACCACAGACTGAGAGAAAGTATCTGTAAAACATATACCTAATAAAATAGATTTGTTTAGAGAATATGCAAGGAACACTTGCAGCTTAATATAAAGACGACAAACATCCTGATTTTTAAAATGGGCAAAATATTTGAACAGACACTTCACAAAGAAGATGTAAAAACACCAAGCAAGCACATGAAAAGATGTTCAATTCCCATTTGTCATTAGAAAGGCAAATTAGGAGCACCTTAAGATACTACTACACACCCACTAGACTGGCTAAAATGAAAGAGACTGCCAATTTCAAATTTTGACGAGGATATGGAGTAACTGGGACTCTTGTACGTCACTGATGGAAATGCAAAATAGTATAATCACTTTGGAAAAACATTCCGCAATACTATAAAGTAAAGCAACACCACACTACCTAGCAATCCGACTCTTATGTATTGATCCAAGAGAAATGGAAATACATGTCCACCCAAACACTTGTATGCAAATATTCATAGCAGCTTCATTCGAAATTGTTAAAAAGTAGAAATAGCGCAGATATCCATCAAGAAGTGAATGGAAAAACAAATTACAGTATATCCATAAACTAGAACGCAGAGCAGCTGCTGCCAAGGGCTATAAGTTGGGGGAGGTGTCGGCTGCAGAGGGGGATGAGGGAACTTTTTGGTATAATGGAAATGTTCTATATTTTGGTTGTAGTGGTGGTTGCACAACTGTACACGTTTGTCAAAATACCATTGTATTTATTGTACATTTAAAACACATGGATCTTATTATGTGTAAATTATATCACAATAAAACTGGGAAAAAAATCAGTGTGAAGAGAATCACCATCTTTGAAGCGGGCTAAAATGTACATTCCTGGGCTCTACTCCCAGAGAATCTCATTTGGAAGGTCTGGGATGAGACCTGTGAATCTAATTTTAAACAAGTGCCCCATCCTGAATTGAAATAAATGTCATAGAAAATACAAATTAGAAAAATGAAGGATATACATTTTATGTCAATGTGTGAACAAGAAAATGATTTTGAAAGGAAATGCTTAAAACTGCCTAGAGTAGTCTGGATAGCTAGATGGGATTATGAATGATTTTTAAACTTTAAGAAATGTTAATTTTAGTGGGGACACTTCCCTCCATTTTTTAAAGAAATAGATTAATCCAAACACCTTCTTAGAAAGCCTGAATTCCACCTGCCCTGCTCCCTCGCTCCTCAGGCCCTGGCCTCTCCTACCATCTTGGTTCTCCTCGCCTTGGTCCAGCTCCAGTTTGGTCAGCAGGCTCACAAACCACTCAAAAGATCGCTGGTCTCGGTTGATCCAGATGAAGTCCACCTAGGCAGAGGGGCCCTTCGGTTCAGAGGCAGGGTCTAAGCTATTCACAGCACGCTCCCATCCATGACCCCAGGGCCCTAGCATGCCCACCCTGGTGTTAGCAGGGCACATGCTATCATACCCACTGAACGGAGGAGAAAACCAAGGCTCATGGAGGTGAGGAGCCTTGCCCAGGCCACACAGCAGCATGGGACCAGAGCCCAGGTTCCTGACTCCCAGACCAGGACTTTCTCTAACAATCTATTGTTTACAACAAGCAGTATTCTGATATATCAGCTTAGGACAGCCAGAAAAAAACTTTTTGCTATTTTTGAAACTCTCTGACGTGGCCTATACAGAATGATAAAATTTCAAATGGCAAATGTTTTCATTTTTGGGGTCATGGATAGTGAGCATCATGGCTGTAAGTAAATCCAGGTTGCCTGACTTTCAAGCTACACAGTCCTTCAAGATGCTTGTCTTCAGAGGTAAGAATATCTCTTGGAGGTGATGGGATTGCTGACAGAGGAGGCATCAGGAGAACACCGGGCATTGGGGGAAGGAGCGAGGGTGAAGTGCAGGGAGCAAGATGACCCCAGCAAGTGAGAGGTCATCTTATCCCTTTCCTGGCACCTGTTGTTTTTTGTTTGTTTGTTTTTGTTTTTAGGAGGCACTGGGGACCAAACCCGGGACCTCCCATGTGGGAAGCAGGCGCTCAACTGCTTGAGCCATATCTGCTTCCAGGCACCTGTTCTTGAGGGTGTTCCGGGGAGAGGGTCTGGAGGCCTGCCTGCAGGAGGCAGCACTCACCTTGTGGAGCTTCATCTCCTCATCCTGGACGCCCTCGGTCCAGGAGTGCTGGCAGTTGGGGCAAAGGCGCTTTCTCTTCTGGTGCCTGAGAGGAGGCAAGAGGAGAGGGGTTCAAATTTGGAGCAAACTTTTCAGGACCCCAGAGAACAGTGCAGGGGACAGCGATGGAAGATGGGGTGGCAGAGCCAATCCAATGAGGAAGGAGGGATGAGATGAAAAAAGAAAGGTGGAAGAGAGGAGAGGAAAGAAAGAAAAGAAGGAAGAAGGAAGGAGAAGAGACAGGTGAAAAGGGAGAGAACAGAAGGAGAGGGGGCGGTGAGGGCAGCTCTCAGGACTTGAGCAGGAGGACGGGCAGGGGTTACACTCTCCACCCACCTGTACATGATACTCTGCAGGATGGAAGCAAAGGGGGTGATGCCGATGCCTGCCCCGATGAGAACAGCGTGCTCAGAGGCAAAGATCCTGCGGGTGGGGCTTCCATAAGGCCCGTCGATGTAGCACTGAGCACAGGAGAAGGTCAGAGGAAAGGGGGGGTGGTAGCTGGACCCCGTCCTACTGGGGAATGTCCCCAGGCCTTTGGGATCTACCTATATATGCAGGCAGTCATCTCCTAGGCTAGAACCCAGGTCTAAGTGACTCTTAGCCCAGTGCTCTTTCCACATGTGTGCTTTCAGCACAAGTCTGGGAGTGCACTAGAATGTCAGGGGATGGCTCAGAATGCCAAGCTGGTGAGAAGGACCCAGCCAGGGTCCCTTATGTGCATCTGTCACAGCCAGGTATGTGCCCTGTCTGCAGGGGAGACTGGGAAGAGTACCCGTGGCTCTGTACGCCCATTCCTGCTCCTGGAAAAGAGGCAGGCAGTGGATGAGGTTGGACATCCGCAGATATAAAGGGCAGGAGGCAGGGTTTGGTTAAGTTATTTGGAAACGTGGATGTCAGGCCACGGGGAGCTGAGGAGCTTGGGGACCCCTCCCCGCAGCAAACGTTTCACTTCCTCTGGTTGACGTAGGGGGCTCTTGGGGCATGTCCACTCCTGGAGCCTCTTACCTTGATGTTACAGAATTGGTGGTTCTCGGAGGGCGCCTCAGGGGCCTGCGGGAGTAGAAAGTTAATGTTTCTCTGGGAACGGGTGGCATTAGGTGTTTGCCAGAGATGTCCTAGCCCTTGTCAGTCTGAACAACTTTATAAAAAGGGGAGTGTGTCCAAGACGTGTTCATCAAATGTGGCAAATGTAGCACACTAATGAAGGATGTTGATGTGGGAAAGTGTGGAGGGCTAGGGCGGGGCACATGGGAATCCCCTATTTTTTTGTGTGTAACATTTATGTAACCTAAGTTTCTTTAAAAAATAAAAATAAAAAAGTATATTAAAAATAAAACAACAACAAAAAAAATGACCTAGAAAAAAAAAAGGGGGATTGCTTTTCCTGCCCAAACCATTTCAGCAAACACTGGGCCCTCATGAGGGAGAACGTCAGTGTGCTGGTAAATTGACGCTCCAGAAGAAAACAAACAAACAAACAAAACCCCGTTTTGCAGCATCTGTCGATTTCTGTGGATCACAGCTACACCCTATCCATGACTGTGTTTAATATCAGGCTGGAAAAACCTCTGGCAAATT
>JAQZBX010008593.1:37490-47871 GCA_029593785.1 Cabassous unicinctus | reverse complement strand
TAAAAAAAAAAAAAAAAGAAGGAGTTTTGTACCCTCTGGCGGACTGGGCAGTACATCTCAGGGGAAAGGTGTATGCAAAATTGACTGTTGCAGCTGGTTTGTGCAGAAAAGTAATGTTTGGAGAAGTAGACTGGGGTTTCATCATGAGGTTTGGAGGTTTGGTTGTGGAGTTCGGGGCTTATTGAATAGGCCCTGGGGCTTTAGGTGACAAAAGAGATGCTTTAGGAGATTCATCAGATGTAAACCCAGTAGGTAAGGACAGGAGGAGATGCTGGAAGCAGAGAGACTATTGTAGAATTAAAATTTTACAGTGCAAGCTCATATTGTAGAAATGGACAGTTAGGAGCACATAGAGATTCATCTTTCATTCAATCACCTAATCTTTTTTTGAACATTCATGTTGGACACTTTGAGAAGATGCAAAGAAGTATCAGGCACGTTTTACCCTCTCAAACTTTTGCAGCTAATTACTATTATTTTAAAAAATTCAGTCAGGCATGACCTCCAAGAGAAAACCTCTGACACCATCTCTTCTTTAGACTGGTGACTGTGCTCCAAAAGTTCTGAAGTTTCCACTGTCAAGGTGCTCTCCGCGTTACACCGCCAAGGGCCTGGAAGGCAGGGATTGCGTTTCATTCATTTCAGTACCCTTGGATACACCCCAAAAGTAGCATAGCACTTGCAACAGAGGAGGCATCTGCATAGGCCATAGGAATGATGGTTTCAAGTCTCGAGAGAAGCATGATTTTGGTACATAGTGTTGTTGTTTTGGATAAAAAAGTGCCATCACTTGTATAAGAAGTGGACAAAAATGGGAAGGTTGGAAGAGTGATTGTTTTTCTGGGAAGAAGTTGGGTTCATTTTTTTTTTACATGCTTATCGGGAGATAGTAGGTGTCTAAAAGAGGGCAAATGTACAATGAGCCCAAGGCAAGGAGTCTCTGCTTATGAGAAGGAAGATTATTAAATCTTAGGTCTGAAGACAGAGGAGAAGTTATAAACGGGGTAATGAAACAACATCATTCAAAATCAGAGAGACTTAAGTTGAATATGAGATACATCAGGCTGTACAGTTCAATTTGGAGACTGAGAACATCTCGGGATTCCAGAGGTCAATTTTTAGGTAGTATTGACCCTGCAGCATGGAGCAAATGTACTGCTTAAGATACCACAAGAATCAGGGTCTGCAACATGAAACAGAACAGCCCAGAAAGAGGCTGAAGATGTTGGATTTGCTCTCCAGTGAATGATCCTGTGGGGATGTATAGATGCAATTCATTTATTCATGCATGAATTCAACACATACTTGTTGAATGTTTATTAAATGACTTAAGTGACTATCACAGTGTGAGAAATGGAGTTGGAACCCAATAAATATTTGCCAAATAAATGCTAGATGATTTGGGGGTTACTAAGCTTAGACAGATGCTCGAGAACTATGACATTAAGTAAAACATGAGCATTCAGAGGGACAGAGAGTACTAGGAAGAAACTCATGGAAAAGGCAGCTATTGTTTCCAGCCTTGAAGAATGAACGGGATGCTGGAAGATAGAATTTATTTATTTATAAATATATATATATATATTTTTTAAAGATAATTAGATTACACAAATGTTACACAAAAAAAATATAGGGATTCGCATATGCCCCGCTCCCCACACCTTCCACACCCTCCCACATAAACAACATCTTTCATTAGTGTGGCACATTCATTGCAATTGATAAACGCATCCTGGGGCATTGCCATTGAGCATGGACCATCGTTCACATTGTAGTTTACACTCTCTCCCTCACTATTCTGCAAGCTATGGGAAGATATATAATGGCCTATATCTGTGATTGCAATGCCATTCAGGATGATTCCCAAGTCCCGAAAAAGCCCCCGCATCAAGCTTGTCTTTCCTTCCCCTACCCTCAGAGCCTTCAGTGACCACTTGGAAGATAGAATTTAGGAAGAGGAAGTGTGGGGGAAGAATCCAGGCATTGGGAAAATCAGGGAGATATATTTATATAAAAAATCCAGAGACTTTTCTAGGAAAATGCTAGTAGCCCTGTTTGTTCAGCTTCCATTAAATGGAACATTCTGTTGGTGAGAAGTGGCCCTTGCAAACAAGTGAAAGGTAGATGATATTCAAATGTGTCTAAATTCATGAAAGTAAGTCATCTGAGTTTCTGTTGGTGAGACTGGAAAACCATAGAAGTTTCTGGAAAACACCATGGGAGTATGCACTTTTCTTTCAGAGCTCCTTATCTCTTTTTTCCCACACCGGGCACAGTTTATTAAAAAAGATCATGATAAAGAGCAAACAATGGAACTGAAAATCAGTAAACCTGAAGGAGCTCTGGGCCAGGTAGAAACCAGTTCAATTTGAAATAATAAGACTTCAGGCAATTTGCTTTCCTTTTGAGTCTGTTTCCTCATCTGTTAAAATCAGTATTGAGCTCAGTGATGTTGCAAGTCCTTTCTAGCCCTAAGGAGTTACTTTCTGCCTTTTGTTCACATATAGTTCAAACACACTGAAAGAGAGTACCTGACCTGGCCATGGCAATACCTTGTATATGATTTAGAGAACTACCTAGCAAGTGTATTAAAACACTGAAACAAACTATGGCACAACCAGGTAATCCCAGCATCCTGTAATTCTATAGAATGAGCAATAAAACTGTAACTAACTCCCTATCACAAAACTGGGAGCAAATTAAATTAACCCAAGTCATCAGACCTTTCATTTCCTTTTCAAAGTGGGAAAATACACAATCATCTAAAAATATAATTATAAGGTGAAATATAAATAAGGCATGAAGTGTGTGTGTATGTATGCATTTAATATTTATTTATTAGAGAAGTTGTGGGTTTAAGGAAAAATCATTCATAAAATACAGAGTTCCCATATATTATCCTTTTATTAACACCTTGCATTGATGTTGTGCATTTGCTATAATTGATGAAATAATATTTTAATAATTTTACTATTGATTATTGTCCATGGTGTACTGGAGGGTGTGTTTTTAATTACCCTTTCCAGAATAAATGAATTTAGGAAGTTATTTCTGCAAAATGAGTTTCTTCACTACTGAAGATCTTTCCCTTAAATGTATTCCAACTTAGGTGCAAATAAATAAGTAAAGCACTTTTCCAATGACACAGTAATTGGCAATCAGAGGGAAAGCTAGATTTAGGCCATCATGTCCCAAACAATAGGTTGGATTGGCAGAAAAGGGAGACATCTCCAGTTGTGTTGCTATTAATTGTTACATTTACTGAAATAGTAGAGAAGCTTTTTATTTTCTAAAGAACACTATGACTTTTACTTGGAAGGGCATTCTTGTCAGCTTGCTCTATTCCTGCTCTTCAGATACAGCCTAAAGTCCTTGTTAACTAACACCTACCTAAGCAAGTTGACCCATGCCTTCCCTGCTGGTGCGGAAGTGTGCAGGGCTCCTGGATTCGGCTGCTTGGCTGTGCAGACAGGTGCTTTGCAGGTGACATCCTGCACTGGGTGCTGCCAGACTGTAAGTGAGCAGGCAGCCGAGCCACAGCTTGGCTTCTCCTTAGCTCCCATTCCCAGCACACATGCATGCAGAACAAAAGTAATGGGATCGCACACAGCTTTATGTGTTCCTGCATCTCTGTCTTATGTAAGTAAGAAACAGGGGACAAAAGGGCAATGTCAAGGAAATGATAAATTATTTTGCAGAAATCTGTTCCTTTCTCTCTTGAAAATTGACAGTCAAACGCAGAGCATCATATCTCAGAAATGCAGGGGCTTCTATAAGATTCTGCCTAGAGGTTTGCATTTGCCCCACAGAGGAAAAGCATTCTTTGGAGGATGGGGAGTGGGAGGGTTGGGGGATATGAGCATTTCCTTCAGGCATTGTGAGCCATCAGCATGATTCTGTAAGTGGGACTTAGTAATGTCAGGTGCTAGCATATTTCTGGGAGATTTGACAGCAGACAGCCATGAAGTTATTTAAAATGTAAGAGCATCCCATTTATGTGAACATTTTCCTTGGGATTCTAAATTACCAAATCCTGAAAAGGTTAACACAAGCTGTATGCATCCAGAAATGGGAGCTCCAAAGTTTCATTCATTCTCTCTACATACGTTTATTGAGCAAATGGTACAACAGAGAAAACAATCCAAAAGTCTTGTTTCCATGCAGTTTATATTCTGGTAGACCCTTATCATTTTAGCCCTTTTATAATTTTATATTTCCCATGGAGTTGTGTACCTACACGCACAAACATTCACACACGGTGTTTTCATTAGATAAGGGTCTTAATAGCAAGGAAAAAAAGTTGATTAAATTTGAGCCAAAAAAATTCTGAAAGGACATTACAGAACTCATAAATTATAAACACTACAGAGCCCACATTTGAGGACATTGTCACTGCTACAGCTGAGAAAAGATGTAGCTCCAAGCCCGGAAGACTGGATGTTGCCACCAGAAAGCATGGCCCACTGCACCTGGGTTCCCAAAACTATTGCCTCCGCTGTCCCTTGTTTGGTCACAGCCACTGATCCAAGTCCCAGGAAGGTGTGTGTGTTTGAGTCTGAGGATAGTGAACTAGAAATTGAGTCCTGGTGAAACACACACTCCATTTAGTCAAATGTCAACAGCTGTAGAAGAGGGAACTGATCCCTCAATTAGACTGTAGCTTCCTGAGGACAGGACGTGATTAATTTCACCTTGGGCCTCTCAGTTTGTAGCACAGTGCTGACCCCATAGCAGGTGCTCATTCAAGGAATGCATGGAATCGTTTATTAGGCATGGTGGTGCAGACAGCTTTTTCCTCACTCCACATATTTACGTGCCTTTCAATTGTCTCTCAGGTTTGGGCCAACTCCTGAAGAAAGAGTCACATGTTTCATTTAGGTTTCTGAAGGCCAATAGAAGGTTGAGACTTTGGTTTCTTCCAGATCATCCTGTGATTTGGGGATCATGGAGCTTCTTTGGCGGGCAACAAACATGCCGAGTATACCTGGAATAGCATTTCCCACCCAGGGCAGGGAGCACACCAAGCACCTCAGGCTGAGAAAGCTTGAGCTGGCTGAGCTCTAAGAACAGTCAACTCTTCCCCCTCCTCCTCTGAAGTCAGGCCACCGCATGGAACCATAACCACCCCTTTCTGGCAACCATTTAGTAAAATGAGCGCTGCTGCCCTGAAAAGTCACCTTGAAAGTCAGGGCGGGCTGAATGGGATGAAAGAAGGGAGTGATATTAGTGTCTCATCCTTCAGGAGGCTCGGTTCGTGGAAGGCTCATTATTCAGAGCAGACATTTAATCAGGCGAGTTGAGTGTCAAGGTCAAACTCCTTGAGAAGAGCCAGTGTGAGAAGACTCTTCTCCTTTTCAAGCTAATTTCATGGGTGCCATAAATCTTAGATAGTTAAGAAGAGGGTGGGGCTGGCTAGGCATTGAACTTAGCAACGTTTTCATATGCCTGCTCAGACATTTTTCCTTCATTGCTGTTAGAGAATTGTTCAGAACATTTAGGAGTCTAATTATACTGCCTGGAAGAAATATCACATACAGACGGCGATTAGTAAGCTTGAAGTTTGAAGGATAAAGCTAGTGCAGTTTACATTTCTAAACAACAACAAAATTCCATACTCCTGGGACACACAATCCGCCCTCCCAACTTTTCAAATATAGTAAAACACCCTAAGATACATAGAAATGAACACACGTGGACACATATGGACAGATCACTATAGTTAGAGGAAAAGGAGTAAAGAGAGTTCATAGTTACGTGGGCTCTAGATGTCAGATAACGTGGAAGGTGCTTTCACCTGCTTTCTTATTTTTTTCATCAAAACTAGTTGCCGTTAATGGATTAAGATTACTATATTTATTTTACTATGCAGATGATAAATTCGAGGCTCAAAAAGTCTTGATGAGCTTCCCAAGATAATGCAGCTTATAATTGGCAGAGTCGAGCTTTGAACCAGGATCTTTTGGCTCTAATGCCACTGCCCTTTCCTTTAAATCATTTGCACTCCCCTCTATGGTCTCTGTCACTTGGCATCCATGGTCTTCAATAATATTATCCTCCTATCATGATTGGATACACCCAAGAGGAAGAGGTGATGTTGTATTTTTCCCCAGAATTTATTTTCAATGTACTCTAACTGGTGTCCTTGATATATGCCTTTTTAAACGCCGTTTATCACCTGTCAGCATTTATTGGGTCTCTACTTGATGCATTCCTCCTTCCTGTGCTGAAGAACTTTGACACACTTAAAAAGTGATAGACTATGAGTAAATTTCGTCTCTGGACAAGACAAGCTGTGCAGTTGCAGCCAAATTCCCCAAGGAATAGCTAAAACTTCTCATTCCCATCTTTCATCTGGCTTCAATTTCAGACTCTCCTTTGTCAATTGCAGATCACTTTAGTGTCCTCCTGGGAAATTTCCCCCACCCTTTTATTATTTCAAAGCAGCATGCCACATCTTTCTGTCAAAGTGCAGAAACTCATCTGCCACTGTTGGCTTCCAATATGTCTGGATGAATAACAAGCAAACGATACGTCAAATCTCAGAGCCCACTCTTCAGACATAAACACATGTATTTCCTCAAGACCCAGCCAAGAAGTCTAGTTCCTGACATGACATGGCCAGGAGTAGCTGTTTCAACTTTCACCAGAAGTCAAGAATTGGGAAAGCGAAGCTATCCAGGTCACAACTAATGTAGGAGGGCACAGGTGTTGGCACTCACCAGGAACTTGGAAGTCACCTTCACAACTCCATTTGGCTATACTCTTCACAGTTAAAAGTTCCTCAGGTCTGGGGATTCTGATTGCTAAAATTTACTCCTTTATCTCTATCCTTATACTGCCTTATTCAAATCTTTATGATCTCTTTCCTGGACTTTTGCAAGAGCCTTCTAACTCTTCTCACTGGCTTTATCCTTTTCTCCCATCTATCTGTCACACAAGACTCAAGAGAGGTTTTTGTAAAATGCAAAGTTGAATTTGCATTGAGAGGACAGAGTGGTTCACAATACAGGGTTTTTAAAATACAGAGGTAGGGAAACTAACCTGAGAGATTTTATATCAGTAGTACTAAGGATGTGCCCGGAATTTGTATTAATATAAATAAATATGCATATAAAATTCACTAGTGATTCCCATCCCAGCCCATGTACAGAATTACTGGTTTAGAGCAGGGGTCAGCAAACTATGGCCCATGGGTCAAATCTAACCTGCTGCCTGTTATTGTGCAGCTTGCAAACTAAGAATGTTCTTTACATATTTAAGTGGTTGGAAAGCATCAAGAGAAGAATCATATTTTGTGATAGGTGAAAATTACATGAAATTCAAATTTCAGTGACCACAAATAAAGTTTTATTGGGACACTGCCAAGCTCGTTCATTTATGTATGTCCTATGGCTGCTTTTATACTACAATGTCAAAGCTGAGTGGTTGCTTTGGAGACCAAATGGCCTGCAAACTCTAAAATGTTTTGTATCTGTCCATTTCCAGAAAAAGTTTGCTGACTCCTGGTTTAAAGAATAAAGTCCAAATTCACCATGCTGATATGATATACAAGTCTCCAGGACAGAGATAGTGCCTGCCTAGCTCTCTAGTTTTCTTTCCCATGCTTCTCTTTTCACAGTCTATGGGCCAGCAATTTGAATTACTTGAATCTCCCAGAAACACTCAGACTCATGACTCTATGCTTTTGTGCATTGTGCACTCTCATTGTGCACTCTCCTCTGCCCCTCCACTCTCTGGTCTCCTCTCTGTTGCTATGAAGCCTACTTAGCTATCTCCATTAAGTAACTCCTGCTTTGATAGTCATGAACAGTGTGAATTACTTCTTCCCCTGCTGAATTTATTCACTTTGTTCATTCAATTCATTCAAACATGAGAATCATTTACCCAACAATAATGGCTGAATGACTAAATTCTGCATCAGTGACAAACCAATCATTCCAGCATGCAGGGGTATGCAGAAAAATTTAAAAGTAAATTAATAAATGAGGAAGATACGTTCATATAGGGAAGAATAAAGTGGATTGTGGCATAGAATGTGGTAAGTAGAGGAGGCTGCGTCATATTGGATGATCAAGAGGAGACTTCTTTGAGTAAAAAACATGTACACCATCCCTTGATACCATGAAGGAGCCAGACATGTGCATCTGGCATCAGCATTCTGGGCAGAAGAAGAAACCGCAAATGGGAATAAGTGTGAGACTTCTAGGAACAGAGAGAAAGCCTTGTGCCTGGAATATACTGATTGAAATGGAGAGTAGTACCAGATATGACCATTGAGAAGAACATTGAGGTAGGACCTGATCATATTTGACCTTGCTCTCAAAGCAAAGTGAGTCCACCGGCGCTCTGAAAGAGGAGTGATGTGGTGGGATATGATTCATGTTTTTAGAAGACCACCATGGCTTTCATGTGGAGAATGGATTGTACGGGGGTAGGAAGTTATAAGCCAAAAGGAATTCGGTTATAAGCTATTGCTGTGGTCCAGGCATGACATATTGGTGGCTAAGACTCTTTTTAGTTATAGAAATGGAAAGTCACTGAACAACTGAAAATATGCTTTGGAGGAAGAGCTAAAGGGATTTGCTCACAGAAGGAATGCTTAAACCTATGAACGAAAACAGGAGTTACAGAAAGAAATGCATCAGGGATAAAAACCACAAGTTTTGCTACTGCTACAGCTAAGTGAATGCTTTTACCATCAACTGAGATGACAAAGAACAAGAGATGTATGTGAAGTGGGCAAACCAGAGTTCTCTTTTGAAGATATTAAAATTGAGATGTTTTTTAGACACCAGTTGAAAATGCTGATTTGTCCATTAGATGTATCACTGGTGATATCAAGCTGGAAACACAAATCTGAGTTATTGGTGGTGACATAAATATTCTTATACATTGTCTCTCCTTTAAGAATAGCAGCATTCAATATGAATATGTATATTTGAATATGTTTATTTAAATACTGCTACCCACGATGTCTATTTGGTATAAATACCTTTTGGTGATTGCATTCTATATTCACAGCAAATATTTTAATTAAAAAATTAAAAAGAATTTCCACTTTCATTGGTTTGCCTACCTAGATACATATAAGAGCTCTCCTGTTAACAAAATAAGAGGATCCTTGATGAAACATACTTTCAAAGTTCATCAATGGGCCTCAAGAAGAGGTATTGCTGAGTTATTGCCGATTACTATAAAATAAAAACATCCTTGAACTGAGACTTACTGAGGAGCAGGGAGCAGTAAATTAATGCAAAAGCTGAGGCTGTCCTGAAGGCAAATAATGACACCCTTACAGGCATCAGGAAATAATGGTTGGGCTCTCCTCAATATATGCTAATCTAATACTAATTAATATTAATAGGCATGATTAATATCAATTAACATAGATTACATAATAGTTCTGTAATATTATCATGCCTTATTATTATGTATTATTGTAATATATCCAGTCAGTTCTGTTTCTCAGGAGAAGCTTGACCAATATAGACATCCAACCAGAAATAGGTGAAAAGAATAGGGATTAGGTTTGATTGGATTTCGTAAACGAGGCTGGAGTGTAGCATATGGCACCTTCACTCACTTTCCATTTGGGAGAACTCAGTCACATTCTAAATTAACTGCCAGTTAGCAAAATGATGTGTAAATTAACTGCCAGTTAGCAAAATGATGCTTTGTCCAGTAAGAAAAGAAAATGGTTTTCATGATCAGCTAGCCAATCTCTACCAAGTGTATCAGATTTTCACAATTTTGCTTTTAACTTTTCCACTATGACTCATAAGTTACATATAGATGATATTTTTTAAGAAAAGTTTTCTAACAATTCCTTTTAACTGACTATTTTAATCTATTTTGATTTCTTGTGGTTATTGATCAATTTGAAACAGTCTATGCCATCTTATTTAATGGGTTTTAAGTATTTTTTCCTAATTTATCTGTGCTTGCTTTCTTTGTTGCTTTCTTTCTAGCGTAGGGGTTAAGACTTCAAGCTTGGGAGCCAGATATTGTCCTGCTTACAATCTTGGCTCCCATTTATTTACCAGCAGTGTTGCTTTGGACAAGTTATAGCCCTCTTCAAATCATCATCTGTAAAATAAGGCTAATATTGGAACCAACTGCACAGATTTTTGCGTGTATGAGCATTTATTATGGAAAGTGCTTAGGAATATTAGCTAATAGTTTTATCCTTTGATTATAAATGTTTTCCAAATTCCATTTTGCCTCTTTATATGAAGTTTTATACTCTACTATTCAGTGTTTATCTGTGAAATTTCATACACATACATAACACAACCTATAGTAATGAATTTTATTTCCCTAACAATCAACTCTCTTTCATCTTAGGCAATCATTCAGAGTGCTTAATTCCTGTTTTTTTTTT
>JAQZBX010008593.1:0-37390 GCA_029593785.1 Cabassous unicinctus | reverse complement strand
CCATTACATCTACAATCAACTGAGGAGATTGCCATTAGCAATGAGTGATGTGTCATCCAATCAATTGAAAGCCTTAAAAGGAGAAGTGATTTCAGTATTCAGAAAGAGAATTTCCAGCTGTACTTCAGACAGCCAGATTCTCCTGGGGAGCTCATCAAGGACATTCATCAGAGGTCCTGGCTTGCAGCTTGCCCTATGGAATTTGGACTTTTGCATCCCCATGGTTGCATGAGACAATTTTAGAAAATCTCATATTATATATAGATATCACCTGTTGGTTCTGTTTTCCTAGAGAACCAAGATTAATACATTCCCTAATCTTTCATGAATGATATTTCTCCTTGATATGAATCCTTTAAGTACAGAGTTGCCTATTGGTAATAAA
The DNA here is from genome assembly GCA_029593785.1 of Cabassous unicinctus. Lineage (NCBI taxonomy): Eukaryota > Metazoa > Chordata > Mammalia > Cingulata > Chlamyphoridae > Cabassous > Cabassous unicinctus. The sequence continues at coordinate 37,005 of JAQZBX010008593.1, read as the reverse complement.
CCCTTGTTTGTTTGTTTGTTTGTTTTTATTTGTATGCTTGTATTTTGGGGGGTTGATTTTGTTTTTTCCTAAAATTATCATTATTGTGTCCTCATTTTTGAAACAAGGGGTTCAAGAGGTTGTTTCACCAGGCATACTATTGTTAGTTGAAAGAGATTTTCTCTTTTCACTTTTGTGATATTTTCTTTCACACTGTCTTGACATTCTTTGTTGCCGCTGATAAATCTGACAATCCATTTCTTGTTCCATACCCTTCTGACTTTTTAAAAGATCAATTTGCCTTTGTTGTTCTGAGTTTAATTACACTGTGTCTGAGTATGAATTTTTCTTCATGATTTAGGATATGTCAGATTTCCTCTTAGGAGTAATTTTCTTCATAATTTTTGAAAAAAATTCCCACTCATATTATTATTATGAAACCTTCCTCTCTATGTTCTCCTTCTGGAAATACAAGGCAATACATATTCATATTCTCACTCCATCTTCCATTTCTCTCAGCCTCACTTTTTCTCTTTTATATTGTTTTTTTCTCAGTTCTTCAATTTGGGCAATTTATTCAGATCTTTTTTTAACTTCACTAATTTTCTGCTCAACTTTTTAGAATCTGCAGTTTAATATGTAACAAATATTTAAATTTCTATTATTTTTTTCTTTTTTTAAATATACTTGGTCATTTATACAACCATTTCCCTTGCTTATGCGTTTGATTTTCTCTTTGTTTCCTTATATACATGACACACACTATTCTGTGTCCACTATTTCCAATATCTGAAATCTTTGTTGATCTAATTCTGTTGTTTGTTGTTTCTACTAACTCTTACTTGCATTGGCTTATTTTCTTGTGAATTTTGCAAGATGTAAGAATTGTGAACTTACCTTTTGGAATTCTTGATGCTGTGGAGTTTCTTATCTCTATAGAGGATAAATTTTGGATTTATGTTATAATGCTTGGGATTCTAACAAACAAGACACTTTTTCAGCTTTTGGTTTTGAAAAAAGTTGCATGAATCTCATTCCCAAAACAATGGGAAGGACAACCTGAGATTACTAATTTTCTGAGGAGACTATTTTTCCTTTCTACCACTTGAGGGGCTATAGTTTATCTTAACATATATGTTCCAATTTCCCTCTGCCTTGAAGAGTCTTGATGCTTCCTATTAAAGGAAGAAAAGTTTCTGTTAAAACTCCAGAGTTTCATGTAACAGCAGATGTCCTCAGTGTATCTGTCAGGTCCAGAGCCTGCTTGGAGCTTTGCCTCCTGTTTTACACTCTACAGCTTTCCTTTAACTGGTAGCAAACTGGCTTATTTATTTATTAAAAAAAACACTTTTTGTATTGCATTCTTCAGTTTTAGCTGTTTTTATTTTATTGCTTTTGTTTTAGTGTAAGGGTTTTCAAGCTACCTGCTCCTTTACAATAATAGAAACAGTAAACAAATACTTTATTTTCAGTCATTTTTTGTAGCTACATGGGGTTAGGTACCGTGTGCCAGGGGGAGGTGGTATATTTCTATTAAGGAGAATAAAACTGAATTTTAAAAATTATGTATGTATACAATCTAATGGTCTTCCTTTGATAGGGGAGCTTAAGCCTTCTATTAGGTTTAATTAAACCGTTTCATTTTCTTTTATTCCCTATTTATCATGCTTTCTCTTTTCCTTTCTGTCTTGTCTTCCATTAGATTGAAAGAACCTTTTTCCTTTTTTTTCTTTCTTCCCACCTCCCCACTAGTTTGGCAGCTTTACCTTGATTCACTTGTTTTAATGTCTATTATTTAAAACATGAATTTTGATCCTGTATTTTACTGTGTCTGAGGCTGTATAGTATCTTCTTCCTGCTACTCTTAGCATATATTTTCTCCCACTGAAATTTAGCATTGTCTCCATCATCCATGTTACTTTATGTAGAATTTTGGGTATGCTATTTTAGTTCAGAAAAATTATTTTAACAGAGATTTTCTCTCCCTCTCTCTTTCTGTCTTACCATCCCACCCTCTGAATTAAATTTGTTTCTCCCAAATATTTATTTGTTATTCATTTAGTAAAACTCTGTAGGTATAAACTTACTTGCTGTGTTATATCTGCAATTTGTTTTATTTTGGCCTAACTATTGAATGATTGTTTGCCTTGATAGATAATTTCAGGTTGACAGTCATTTTTCCTGAGCATTTTGAACCAATTATTCCATTACCTTTCAGCATTTGTTGTTGACGATAAGACAGCTGCTACTATTTTAATTATAATTCCCTGTCATGTAACCTGTCTTTTCTCTATGGCAGCTATAAATATTTTCCTTTCTTTTTATTTATTTATTGTGTGTGTGTCTTTATGTTCTGCAATTTCATTAAATTATTTAGATTTATTCTTTTTACTTAGTGTGCTCTTTCAATCTGAGATTCATGCCTCTTGTCAATTTGAGAAACCTCTCGGTCAAAACATCTTTTTGAATATAGATTTTCTGCCATTTCTCTCATTGTCTAATTCTGGAATTCTTACTAGGCATATGTCAGAGCCTCCTAAACTATCCTTCATGTTTTCTTTAATTTCATCTTTTTAGTTCTGTATAATGTTCTACTATACTCCCAATCTCCACTTACCTGCTTGGGTCTGTCCACTCTATGTCATTCTTTAGTGTTTTGGCTTCAATGGGCCAGAATTTCTATTTGGATGGCTTTTGAGCTTCATCAGAGTTGCCTCTCAGATGTTACTGTCTTAGAAAGACCTTTTCTTACCAACTTACTTAATGAATTACCCACCGCATCTCTCCTATTTCCTTTGTTTGCCATATTTCTCTTCAGAGTTCTTATTACTACCTGGAATGTTTGCTCTTAACTTCCTTCTTTCTTTCTCTCTCTTCCCATCTTTCTTTTCTCTCTCTCTTCCTTTTTATCTCCCTCCCTCCCTTCCTTTATCCCTTCCCTTCCATTCCCTTCCCATCCCTTCTGTCTTTTCTTTCTTTCTTCCTCACCGTGAGTCAGTAGGGACTTCTCTGTTTTGTTCGTGGTTATATTTTAGCACTTAGAACAGTACCTGATGCTTAGTACATGCTCAATACATATTTGATGAATGGATGGGTCTCTTTTATTTTCCCTTGACTTAAATCTATCAGTTTTGCTATTGGTTTAAAAATGAATATTATTGCTTTCTCTAATTTTTGAGGATTTAAAAAAATATTATTACTCTTGCATTTTTCATAGGTTAAATTAATATGCTGGATGAATTAGATGGCTGTGTTTTTTATTCTAATGTTATCTAGGTGACTTGGAGTTTTTGTTTGTATGTTCCCTTTGAAAAGCAGTTGTTTCTTTCTTCCCTTGCTCCCTTTGTGCTCTTCTCTCTCTGTTTAGCAATTGAATGTTAGCATCCACGTGGATATATTCCAAAATCAGGTCTTCTGTCCTCAGGGCTATCACAGTTCATTCACTGATCTTGAGGATGCTTGGGCAAGGTACTGATTATTAGGACTGCTTTGTTAATTCCTGCCACCCTAGGTGTGAAAGTTGACATGAAGCAAAGCCCTGAGAGTTGATGCTACTTTTTTCTACCATTCTTCCATGGGTAGAAGCTCTGCTCTAGCCCCTCTTTAGGCACTAAGCCTAAGTCTATTCTCCTTCCATGTGGGAACAATTTTCCCTCTATTACCCTAAGAAGGCAAACTCCCAGCTACCTCAAACTATTTTGGGACCAGGAGCTCAGAATAATAGTTTATGACTTTAATCTATTTACTGATGTGCATTTCTGATCTATATTATTCTTAAGAGTAGCAAAGTCTATTAATAAAAGAAAAAAATTCCCATCTATTAATGTTATGTGCTCAGAGCAGAGGAGGGAATTTAAAGCAAGAACTTATGCAAATTTTAAAAATGTTAAGTATAATACAAATATAGAAAAGTGCATAAAATATACACATTAGCAAGTCTTTAAAATATAAGCTCAAGATTTAAGGTCATACAAGTCAAGAGATAGAACATAGCTAGCACCCAAAAGCTCCTCTTCTGTTTTTGGGTATAACTATAGTTTGCTTTCATTGCTATAAACTGTTCCATAATATCAGGAATCTGCTGTGGCACACAGGCCAAATCCAGCCCACCATTTGTTTTTGTAAATAAAGTGCTATTGGAAAACAGCCATGCTTTTTGATTTACATATCATCTAGACCTGCTTCTGTGCCAAAACGGAAGTGTTGAGTAGTGACTACAGTGATCACATGGCTTGGAAAGATGAAAATGTTTAGGATTTGGCCCTTTGCAGAAAAAAATTGGACAATACCTGCGCTATATGATTATACCACCATATGTTATACATTCTAATGTCAATAGAGATATGGATTGTTTCTAATTTCTGGTACTACACGTCATGCTGCTTTGAACATTCACCTATATTTCTCCTGGTCTACTTGCCCATATTACTCTGTATGGGTATATTTAAGAGTGAAATGGCTGGGGTTTTGACACACGTATGTTAAATGTTATGAGACAATATATAATTTTTCTGAAGTGATTGTACCAGTTGCACTGTACTGGCTTGCAATTCCAGTGTGTTGGAGTTCTCTTTATTCTACATTTTTTTCCAATGCTTGACATTATCAGACATTTTAATTTTAACCATATAATGGATATGTAGCTTTAATTTGCATTTCTCTAATGGGTTAATAAGATTGATCACCTTTTCCTTTGCTTGTTCTTCATTTGGAAATTCTCTTTTGTCAAGTCCATATTTGAATTTCTTGCCCACTTCTTTTGGCTTGTCCTTTTACTTAAAGGGTTTGTGTCCACTTTCTTCTCTCTCTACAGATTGTTAGTTACATGTACGGCAAATATTTTATTTTGTTTTTTGCCCTGGGTTTTCACTCTTTTAATAGTGTATTTATTTATTTATTTATTAAAGAAGTTGTGAGCTTACAAAATAATCATGCATAATGTGCAGAATTCCCATACATCACCCTCCTCCAACACTTTACATTGTGATGGAACATTTGTTACAGATTATGAAAGAACATGATCAGACTATTACCACTAACTCTGGTCCATAGCATACACTTAGTATATTTATCCATACATGCCCTATTATTAACACTATGTATTAGTATTGTATATTCGTTATAGTTCATGAGAGAACACTCTCATATTTGTCCTGTTAACTGCAGTCCATATTCCGCCATATGGTTCACTGCATTATTCAGTCCCATGCCTTCTACATTCTATCCAAAGTGTGCACACAATGGCTCTCACTTTCATCACAGAGTTGTACAGTCATCACTCAGTAAATCTTTGAATGTTTTCCTTAGTCCAAAAGAAAAAAATCCCATATCCCCTATTATTGACCCTTAGCATTGATATAGTACCTTCTTTGACATGGATGCAAGAATATTACAATATTGCTTTTAATGATAGTCCATAAGTTATATTAATTGTATTTTCCCCTGCATCACTATATTCTTACCACCTTGTAATAGTTATGTACATTTGTTCTAGTTCATAGAAGAACATTCTTGTATTTGTATTATTAGCCATAATCCTCATCCACCTCCGGGTTCACTTTAATAGTGTCTTTTGATGAACAGAAGTTCATAACTTTAATATGGTCCAATTGATCTATCTTTTTCTTTAACATTTATTGCTGTCTACTTTCTGTTTAACAAATATTTCTCTGCCTCAAGATCCTGAAAATAATCTCCTATATTATTCTCTAGTTCTAGAAGTTTTATTATTTCACTTCAATTCACAATTTATTGAAAGACTGCCCTTTCCTTACTGCTCTATACTGTCATGTTTGTCAAATATCACATATGCATATATTCGTGGGTCCATTTCTGGGCACTGCCTTTGTTCCAGTGCTGCAGTGTCTGAAGCGTTGTAGCTTTATGGTAAGTCTAGGGATCCAGTGAGCAAGTTCTCTTGACTTGCTCTCCTTCAAGAGTGTCTTGGAAGTTCTTAAGGCTTTACATTTGAATATTAATTTTAAAATTAGCTGAGTTTGTGTACACATGTGCACACACACATCCTGCTGTGATTTTAACCAAGGTTGTATTTAGAGATCACTTTAGAGAGGTTTTTTTATTATATTAACTTGTTTGCTTTTAGCTCCCAGGAAGCACTGAAAAATTTTGATTTATCATTGACCTGCATGTTTATTTGAACTTTCTCCCTGTCTTTGACCTTCTATTCCCTTTTGTATGTTTCATTAAATTTGCTTCAAATTATGCTTGGAGTGAATCAAGGTATATATACATTTTTAAACTGGAGCAAGAGGGTGCATTGTAACTCAATACACCTATGTCTATCTGATTAAGACAATAGTACTAAAACCTTTAGAGCACTTTACAAAAATATAGATGTAATATTTGGATCCTATCCATAGAGATCTTATTCCAGATAGGCCTGGGATTTGAACATTTTTTTAAGTTCAGCAAATATCTTTTTTTCACTTTAAAAATTATTGAAGTATATCGTTCATACATGAACATACATAAACAATAAGTGTATAGTAAAAGTTGTGAACTTATAAAACAAACATACATTACATCATACAAGATCATCCCACCACCAATACCTTGCATTGTTGTGAAACATTTATTAAAAACATGGAAAAACATCAACAAAATATTACTACCAACTATAACGTATCTTACATGTGGTATATTTTTCCCCCAACCTATTTGATTATGAACACCCTGTGTTAGTGTTATATATTTGTTATAATTCATGAGAGATTGTTCTCATATTTATTCTGTTAATCACAATCCATCTTCCGCCACTGGATTCTCTGTGTTATACAGTCCCATGCTTTGTACAATCCACTCAAAGTGTACACTCAGAGGCTCTCATTTTCATCACGGAGTTGTGCCGTCATCACCTCAGTCATTTTTTAGCCCATTTTCATTACTCCAAAAGGAAAACTCCCATAACCCCTTATACCCTACTCTTGTTGTCCCTTAAAATTGATATAACATATCATCTTTGCTATTGCTGCAAAGATATTACAATATTACTGTTAACTTTCCTCCATAAGTTGCATTAGTTGTAATTTTCCCATGTTTCACCATATTCTTAGTGCTTTGTAAAAGAATATTCTTATATTTATACTATGAACCACAATCTTCATCCACCACTGAAATCACTGTTATACAGTCCCTAAATTATTCTCTAGCTTCCTTACAATTGATATTTACATCCACAGACTACCCCTTTCAGCCATGATCACATTTATAAATCAGCAGTGTTAGTTATAATCACTATAATGTGTTACAATCAACTCTATTTTTGCCACACTTTTACAATAAACCTTATTAAAAATTCTACATACATTAAATATCAGCTCCCATTCTCAACCCACATTCTATCTCCTAGTAGCCTATTCTCTAGAATTTACCTCCGTGAGTTTACTTATTGTATTTAGTTCATAAATACGATGAAGAGACCACGCAACATTCATCCTTTTGTGTCTGTCCTATTTCGCTCGACACAACGTCCTCAAGGTTCATCCATGTTGTCATAGGCATCTTGATTTCATTTCTTCTTACTGCTGAATAGTATTCCATTGTATGTATATACCACGTTTTGTTTATCCATTCATGGGTTAATGGACACTTGGCCTGTTTCTATATTTTAGCAATTGTGAATAATGCCCCTATGAACATGGGTGTGAGAACATCAGTTCATGTCCTTGCTTTCTGCTCTTCTGTATATATTCTTAGTAAACGGATTTCAGTATTTTTGATAAGTGTTGGACGTTTTATGGAGAGCAGGACCTCTTTAAATGCTAATAACAGCATCCTCTCTAGCCTCAAACAACGTATTGGCAATTGTGTTCAGAGTCACAGTTAATTAATTTCCAAATAAATGAATCAAGAGCATACCTGCCTAAACCTCTGCATATCATCATAAGAGTCTGCCACCCTGTAGAGATGAATCGAGATGATCATGGCAGTTTAGGTTTGTTTCTTAATTCTTTTGTGCATGAAGGCAGTTCTTACAAGTAAGTCCAGTCTTGAACAGTTTCCTAGTTAGGTGTCTATGCTCGCTGAACAAACACAGAAGAAGTATGCCAAGCTAAATTAATGAAGTGAAAAGCAATATGTTTGGTAACGCCATAAATTTCCAAGTACAGATTAAAAACCCTACTTCTTTCTAATGATATCTTCAGCCACATCAGTGTGAGGAAAAACTCCTCTACAATGAACTTTTCAAGGCATTTTTAAGTACAGTTTAATCCCTCTAATGAGTCTATGTGTTAAGCACCTATTTCTATTTGAAAAATGATGGTGTTGAAGTCCACAAACTTAGATAAAATCCCAAACTCACTGAGAGCGTAGAAGCAGGATCTGGATTTGAATCTTAGTTTTTGGCCTTGCGGTGTGACTCTCACGCCAAGCTCTTTCCACCACACATGCTGCTAAAGGGGTCCTGTAGCTGAGGGTGAGAGGCCTTAGAGCAGGGGCTCTTAACTTTTTTTGTTCCATGGACCCCTTTGACAGTCAGGTGAAAACACAGACCCCTAACTAAGTCCACACTATACTGTGTTTAATCAATGTATCACACCCACACCAACATGTCCCCACAAGAATGAGGTTCTTTTGAATTTCAATTCAATCTCAGGGACCCCTTGTTAAGAATCCCTGCCTAAGAGAATCGCTTCAGTGCTATGTGAAACAGATCATTGTTTCTACTCACTTCACTGGAATGTTATGGCTCAATTACTATTTGTAGAGACATTAGGTATGAAATCATTAACAGGCATCCATGTCCCACAACCTCTTTGGGTGTTTCCTTTTTATCTTCCAACCTGCCAAAGCAATGGTGCTGGTTAGATTTATGGACAGCTTGACTTCCTTTCTTTCTGACTGTTCAGCCCTCCTAGATGGGAAGCCGCCTTCATGCTGAGCTAGGTTTGGCTTTTCAAGGTAGGAAGGACATGAATAAAACTGAGCAAGAGACAACTGGTAGCTCAGGAGAAGAAATACACAGGTGGGTCTAGAAAAAACTATGAGAACAGATGCCCTAGTATTGCACCATTAGTAATATATCAATCTGGCATATTTGACACCTGCAGAGAATTATTTGTCACAACGTGTGTCCTCTACACACACACACAAAATTATTTTCAGTAATTATCATTTAATTACTAATCTTAAGTAATGATAACTTTTGGATCCATCACTTAACTTTCAAACAGTTAACAAACTTAAAAAAAGGATGTATTTGAAGATCTTATTCACAGTATGTATTACATGCAGAATTAAAGTTTCCTCTTACAAAATAAAAATATTACACTTTATAATTTGCATCCAGGTTTACTGTTTTAAAGACAAATAAATATACTAAGTGATCAAATGTCATGTGAAACATATGGACTCACTCAAGTCCTGCTTCTTCCTCTTTGCAGTGCCCGTGCAAGCTTTTAAAATTGTGACTCTGCCTTTTAAACACAAGAAAGTACAGAACCACAGGGGCTGGGGACATGAACTGCCCTGACGTGAGCCCCACACTAAGTGAGCTCAAAAGATTTCAAATCCTACATGAACTTACTCTCTAAACAAATACCCGTGGCTAAGACGGATTGTGTCTGGGGCCAGCTGTAAAGTTGGGAGTTATCACATTAGCTTCCATGTTGAACATAATGTTTATTAAAGGATAAGTCATAAAATGTGCCCCTTTGGGGCTTGCATATGTAATATTGAGCAGTCACCACAATGATTATTTAGAAATTACATCAGAAGATTCTGGGTGGGGAGGAATATTTCATCTTTGACATTGTTGATGCACGGTGATAAAAAAAAAGCAGACTGACTGCAGATCAGTGTTATTTTTGTGTTTTAAATTCTCTACAGACAATGCACACCCTTATTACCTGCATCTGGGCTAGGCCACTCCCACCCCATGATATACCTCTGTCAAAAGCACTTTTTCTGGAGCTTTAATGATACCTGGACCCAAGAAGTCATGAGGAAGACACTTCCTTACATGAAACACCTCCAAAGAAAGTAGGCAAAAGACAATGTTTCGGGCACTAAGTGTACATTTTACTTGACAAGATTAAGCACAAATGATCTAGATTTCATTGGGGAATCTGGAAGGTACTGAAAGGCCAGCCAAAGAATTTGTGAAAGAATATAAGGCTAAAAGCATCTGGTGGGGCACCTGTGTTTCACAGGAAGCTGAGGGGTCCTCTCTAAAAGAGAAATCATGCAACAAATTTGTGCCCAGATGATCCAGAGAAATTAGGGATAACTGAAACCTCTTGTTCTCTCAGTTGCTCTGGGAATAATCCAGCTGGATATTGACTGAGTAACAGAGTTGAAGTTTGGAGAGTTCCTGTGTAAGTCCAGGACTTGGACCTCCAGTGCATTTTCAGCAAGGGACAGCCAGGCAAAAGTTGAAGGCAGCACATTCTGATAGATGCCAACAAAGTGGCAGTATGATTTAGTAAAAGCATCATAAATAAGGTATCAAGCAGAGCTGGGCTTGGATTCAAGCTCTGCCATTATAAGCTGTAAATTGGTCAGTTTACTTTACCTCCCTGACTCTCAGTGTCTTCATCTGCAAAATGGAGATAATGATATTTAATGTTGCTAGATTGTCATGAATGTGAGAGAATAATGTATGCAAACTATCTGCCATATTGAGCATAATCAGTCTATTGGCCAAATCAAGCCCCATGGCCAATCCCAAGATCAATGTGGGTAGGGGTACACTCAGTCCACAGTGGGTGGCCGTGCAATGTTGCAAAAGGCATGCTATCAAAGGAGGGAAGAAATAACTGGGACAATGATATAGACTACTACATAGCATTAGGAAGACAAGGAGGGTCAGGGGAGGAAGGGTGTCATTTTGTGTACAATGACCAATAGCCAGGGCAAGTCTTACTTAATAGATAACATCTTGATAGAGATGCCGAGGAATGAGCTGGGTAAATACTTGGGGGGGTATTCTAGAGGACAGGCTGGTGCCCAATTCCTGAGGCAGGAAGGTGCTGGAGAAGCCGATGTGGCTAGAGCAGTGTCTTAGCTGGACAGATATGAGAGATGAAGCCGAAGAGATATTGGGGCCAAAGAGGTGGTGCAGACAGCCTAAGACCTTGTAAGGCTCCCAGACTTCACTCTGAGTGAGATGAGATACGGTTGAATGACACTGATCAGAATAGAGACACAATTTAATTTAAAAGGTAAAAATAGAACTCTGGTGGCTGTATTGAGGGTAAATGCAGGGAAACAAGGGTGTAAGCAAGGAGAACTAATAAGAGGTGACTGCCATAATCCCTATGTGGAGTGATGGAAGCTTGGTTCATGGTGGTGAGATGTGAGAAGATACTGGATATATTTTGAAGGTAGACAGATAGTATTTGCAGAGGGATTGGATCTAGGGCAGGATACACTGATAGGAGCCAAGGCTGGTTCTAGAGTTTTGGGCCTGGGACTAGAAAGGTGAGTTGCCATGAATTGAAGTGGGGACTATTGTAAGCAAAAACAGGTAGGAAATCCACTTATCATTGGTGGTACTGCTGAGAAGCTTTATCAAAACAAGTTGACTGTCGGAATAACACATAGTTTGGGTTTTAACATGTTATATTTAAACCAGACCACTATGTCACATCAGCTGGAATTATGTCCTCATTGACTTCTGTTGTACTTTGATTTTAAACATCAGGGGGAAATGGTTTTAGAAATAAATAATACACGCCAACTGCAGTATAACGTTAATTCTAACTAGTAGTATGTCATTAAGATACAAATATGCAAATAGTTCAGTTTTATTTTTTAATTACCTCTTCAGAAGTAATAGCAGACAATTGTCCTTGATGAGGTCAAATACTCCACTTAAACGTCTGGCAGTTTTTAAGTCTTAAATGGAAATCAATGGAAAACAACTTCATGAAATGCATACATTACTTTTATCTTTCCAGTCAGCTTTTCATAAGGGCCAGGACTCAAAAACAATATCTGAAACACCCTCTGGCTACAGTCACCTATTTTTTCCTAATAAATTTACAGAAGAATTGACCCCTCTCATACTTTCCCCATTATATCTATCCCCCACCACCAATTCCCTTTCCTGTTCTCTCACTGTTCTTTACCATCCTATCTTTCAAAGGGGGCAGCACAAACCCATAACAAACAACTTGATAGTTTGAGGCCACACTCATCTCATAAGCTTCAATGGGAAATTGTATATATTAAGTTACCCTGTGTTGTGTAATATTGAAAGACTTTTAAAAAATGATCTGTGAGCAGCCATTCTAGGAAAACAGGTAGCTAATTTTTACATAGTTCCCCTTTTGATTCCCTTCATTACAATGTTATTATAAATTATTGGAATGAGTATACTAGAGTGGATGAAGGACATGTTTGTGATTCCACTGTGCCCTAGTTCGTCTCTTACTGAAATACTCTGAACCACTGGGCATCAGAGTGCCTGGTCTTGGAAAGTGCAGCAAAGGTGGAGCTGGGAGATGGCACTTGGGAGTGGGGAAGCAGCCTGTGTTTCCATTGTTTGGCATGGTAGAGGGTATGCTATGAAGGTATTTGGGCTTGAGGCTTGAGGTTTTGCTGGTGCCCACGATGTCACTGAGTGATACTGCAATAAAAGATGGAGGGTGGGGCAAGGAGAGGTTGAGCCCAACCTGGATCTTTCTAGTTCAGAGACTGTAGATTGAGGAGGAATGGATATGGACACTCGTGCTCCAAGAGCCACTCAGTGCCACTCCTGCAAGTGAGAGGAGTTTCCCCAGGGCCACAGTCCATTGAAGGAAGAATTAATGTGTAGTCTCTTCATGTCTCCTCCACACTAAGATGATGATATCCCAAGAGGAGGAGAAAGTGAGGAAAACTAGACCCTGCTTCTCTTCCATGCCAAGTTGCTAATAGCACAAATCTCATCTCCTCTGATAATTTTGAATGGATAGGAGATTTAGTGAACCGTGGTGAGCCGTAAGAAGCAACGACCCTTTTATTAATTGAGAAAGTCTTAACTTTATGAATCAAGATAAGATGTTGTTAGGGGAACCCATTAGTCATTGATGAGAGAAGGGTTTGACATAAAAGAGTTAGTGGTGCCTATCAGAACAAATGTAACACATTGTATGTTTATAGCCCAATAACTGGGAATTCCATAATAAATAGATGGTTTCCTGAGCCCAGTATCCTTCTCCAAGAAAGGGAATCTTAACACCAACCTTGTAGGGTTGTTGAAGAGTACCAAGAGCCAGATGTCTGCAAATACTGAGTCTCCATACTTGAGCTCAAGGACATATGTGAGCAAAAAGGGGCTTTCATTTGTCTCCCAATACTTGTAGTGTGTACATGTTTAGTGAATGAATGTTGAATTCTGATAATTTACCTTTTCTATGGTATTCCTATGAGCTAATCCACTTGACGAGTGCAACACACTAGGTGTCTGATGTTAAAGGAAGATTCTTCCTCTCTAACCCTTCACAGTTTTCATTCTCAACTATTTGCTTCAACACTTCATAGCTCCCTGTTATGCACCGAACTTCCCAACTCATATTCATTTTAAAATTTCAGAACTTGAGTTTCTTTCTCCCTTGGCACTGCTTTCCCACATAAAAATGTGGCTTTTCTTTCATCATGACACAGGCTTTCTGGTAGTCTCAGGCTGCCTGTCATTCTGTTTTATTCAGCCTGGCATACCTACCAGGAGGTTCAGGCTTGGCACAAGTTCTCTGGTCACAAACGGCTTGTCTATACATTTATCTGCATTAAATCCTTTCAGAAATATTGTTGAGAAAAGATTACACTCAACATTCACAATGAAAACTTCTAATATGCTTGTGATTATGTTGGGAACCCCTCTGTAGAGATCTTAAACATGTAAACCTAAAGACTGAGCTCCAGCTTTCTATCATTAATGGAAAGAAGGTGACATTTAGTCTCATCATAATGATGGAAGTTTCGGTAATGGAGCGTGGTGATGGTCACACAACATTGTGGCTCTAATGAACACAACCACATTGTATATCTGAGAGTGGATAAAACGGGAGCTTTAGGTTGTATATATGTTACCAGTATAAAAATTTTAAAAATTTTCCCACAGAACTGTACTACACAAATTGTGAATTCTAATGTGAACTATGGACTACAGTTAATAGGAGAAGTATAGTAGTATTGTTTCATCACTTGTAGCAAAGGTTACAAATTAATGTAACAAAGATTACATTAATGCAAAATGTTAATAATAGGGAAAATTGCATATGTGGAGGGAACATATATGGGAACTCGGTATTTTCTGCATGATTTTTCTGTAAACCTACAATTTCCCCAATAAGAAATAAAATAAGTAAAATGAAAGAAAACCATAAGAAAAGCCTTTTCCCTTCAGCCTTCAAGGTTCTTTTTCCACAACTCTTGCTTGGTAATGTTATTTATTTCTCAGATTCAGAAATGGCTACACTGTGGTCATTTTATTTTAAGTGGCTTCTCTCTCTCTCTCTTTCTCTGTCTCTTTAAGCAGTTATTTTAAAGGAATGAACGCCAGCATGAATAGAACAGCTTAACATGTAATCAGTGATTTATGGCTGAAACTCCAAATCAAAATGATTAGTCTTAGTGACTCTGAGTATATACTTTATCGCCTTTTGAATCTGGCCTGCATAAGAGTACACTATAGCATGCCTGAATTTATTTTGCTCTACTCTTTTAGTTAAAATCTTATATATGTGTGTGTGTGTTTATATATATATATATATATATAAATATATATATATATATTTAAAAGTATAGTGGAGATAAAATTTGGTTCCTCTGGCACAAAAGAGACTCATAAAAATCAATCGAAAGAAATTTGAGCATTTACTAAACACCATTGTTTTGGTTGTTTCTCTGGGATTATTATCACTCACAGTGTTAGACAGTAGATGGTTTCATGTCTCATACTTGATTTTGGACTAATTCTCATTTCAGTGTGGAATAAAGCAGGAAATATTATTCTTAAGATGTTTTAAAAGGCAGTATCACGAATAATTAGAAATAGCAGCTATGTACAGTGGAGGAAGCATGGAGAGATTAAGAGGTGAGGAATTTTCTTGTTTGTCTGTTATTTGTTTATTATTATTGTAATAATGAAAGTGCTGTAATGATGATTGAAGTGATGAGCACACAACTATGTGATTATAGAAAATACCATTGATTGTACACCTTGGATGAATTGTATGCTGTATTGATGTGTATCAATAAAATTGATTTGTTTAAGAAAAAAAGACAGTATCACAAGTGAAAAATTATGTTCATTGGAGTTGGCCAAATCCACATTTCTTTTTTTTTTAAGGATAGAATGCATTTATTTAAAAATCCTATGGTAAAACTTATAGCAACCACTAAAAAAGTTAATAAAACAGCAATAAGTATTTGATCAAGCATTTACCATTTAGATAAGATAAATGATATTATAAAAAACTATTTTAAATCAAGAACTAGAAGAAACACTTTCCAAATACAAGTGACTGTGGCTGACTACAGGTGGCAAATCCTGATAAATAGTCTCTAATTGTTATCATTTGGTGTTTTTCATTTATGTCCACAATGAAAATGAGGTCACATCTGTTGAAAATGTTGTTCAAGCCTTCTATATTGTTAATGCAAATCCACATTTCAATTCATGATCTACCACTTCATAGTTGAGTGTTCTTCTTGGACATGTTATTGGACCTCTCTGAGCCTCAGTTTCCTTTTGTGTAAATAGGGCTAATAATGACTACTCTTCAGCAGATATTGTCTACGAAGTGGCCAGGCCAGAGCATTTATATGATATAGAATCATTTTGAAAACTCTTTCAAATATATTAATGAACAGATACTCACAAGAACATGTCTCATTTGGTTATCAGCACAATGAAGGGACTGTTTTTGATTGGGAGAAATTTCAATGCAGCCTAAATAAACAAGCCATTAAACATTAACCTTTATGAATGAGACAACTAAAACTTAATGATGCTACTGATTTGATTAGGTCAGGTTCTCTTCAGAGACAGAGTAATGGCTAGACTCTTGATTTCATGGGCAAATATTTTCTTTCTCCTAAGGCATGTTTGTTGTAGATTTTGTCTAACATTACTATAGAATTTTTAGTCTTGCAGAACATTGTCTTGGTGATGGTTGGATGCTTGATTAATAGTGTGGACTAGCTCTTTCCACTGGACAAAATTAACAATTATATGTCCAAAATTAAATGTTAGAAACTGGAAGCAAGAAACTAAGTTACATGAATAGAGAGGTGTTTATGATTGTATATACCAAAGACATATCATCACTTTATATTATATTGAATATATTTGACATCTTGTTTAATCTGTAAGTAATACATTTTAAGGTAGATCAGTAAAGCCAATTTGTAAATCATGCTCCCCTATATAAATTAAGATACAGTAGAATAAACCCTGTCTCTAAATGAAGAAGCTGGAAGTATGAAATATATTATGAAGTTTGTCAATTTGTGTTAGTTATTTCCTTTTGCAGATCCTCTTTTCTTGTCTGTAAAAGGGGAGTCTGAGTTTTGATCTCTAAGGTTGCTTTTTAGTTTGTTACTTTTGATCAAAATATTTTGAGAATCTACCTCTGGGAAAAAAACCCAACAACAATAGCTATATATTCTTGAGTGGCCAACCATGCCCCTTTCTGAGAAATGTCTCCCAGCCCATATTTTTCCTAGAGGCCTGCTGTGTTTGGACCATATAAATTCAACCCTTTAATCATAATTTATTATCCCAGGCTGGAAACCTGAACTGAGCCTTTCAGATTATCTTCCTTGAGAATTTCAGTTGGACCCATTCATTAGATCATAATATCACGTAGAAATAAATGAAATATGGTTGACCGAAATGTGAGTGAAAGTTGCTCATGTAGATGGGTTATAGGAGGTTAGTTTACAGATTCAGGAAGTGTCAATATGAAGAACTGAGATTGAAGCAGATGAGCTAAAAGACATGAAATTCGATAGGAATCTTGTACCTCCAAAGAGAACATGAAGACATAAGGTTTCCAGTTCTTAGTAGAAACAGCTAAAATTTCTGCTCTTCGTTTTCTTGATATCTTCATGTTGCCTTTCAATAAACCCTTATACTTGGATCAATTTTGGTCTTTCAACAAAAGGAGATTGACCCTTAACACAACCTTTTGGTTTTGAATTAAATATTTGGCAATCTTTTAAATTCAGCGATGGAGAGAAAATGTGCCTCACAATTCTAATAGTTCCTCTATCTTTGTTATAAAACATTGAACTGAGTAGATTCCCAATAAATATTTGATTTAACTCCTCAATGGCAATGGGATATATGTTCTCAAATGATATAGGTGGAACTTTTAAGTAGCAGTCTTCTTTCCAAGGCAATTTCTTTGCAACACACAACAGAGAGGATTTTCCTTTCACATCAGTTGGTCAAAATCATTATCATGATTGGGAAATAAAAGATACAGAGAGAAGAGGATGAGATTTTTTTCTTCAAACCAGCTTAAAGAAAATTATTTTGTTGTTGTTGTTGAGTACAGAATAGAGCAATGGAACCTACAAAGCAGGGGAAAAAAACTTTTTTTCACTTGAAAAATGTCTAGTAGATGCTAAAACATCTGGTTGAAAAATGAAATATTCAATGACACATCTGGTTGTTTGCTCCATAAGATGTCAAACATAAGGATAATTGAAAATGTAGAGCTAAATTACTTAAATGTTAAGCTTTCATGCAGATGTATTATGCTGTGTTAGATCAAAAAAAACTTTGTGTTAGACAGTAAAGTAATCAGGAATATCTAAATGCTGCCATAAATAAAATAACATTTCTAATATGGTTCATTGGGGAGAAAGTATTAACTGATGATTACAGACTATAAAAGAAGTTTGCTTTCTATTTAAAGCCTTTTCATTCAGTCAGTAGTAACAAATAAAACATGAAAATAGAGAATAAATAGCCCTGGAGGAAAATTCGCCAGGCCGACCAACAAATAAGCAAGTGGATTTCATTTCAAAATGGAACTTTTTCAAATATATAGTCTTATCAATTCATTAGAGTTTTTAGTTCTTCATTAAAGGGCATAGGGTTTGATTTTTAGAAATGCACTAGGGAAATGGGGCAAAATGTTGAACCTCAGCTGTCGGGCAATGCTTATTTGTGAGGAATAAAACCCAAGTAGATGTAACTTACAGTTATAATTCAGCACCAAGAACTACCAGAGGACATAGTCCAGCTCGTAAAGGTTTGGCTCACAAATATCCCATGGGAGATTCGGAAGCAGTGAGAACCAGAGAGTCAAGGATAGCAGAGGTAACCGGCTGACACTGCAGGTTTATACCGACAAGATGTTAAATCCAGGCAGGTCAGTTTGTGCAGAGAAGGAAGGGAGATATGTTTCAGGTGGTGCAGGCAGGAGGCAAGGGTTACTATCCAGGGAGTCAGAGTGAGAAAAGGATGCCAACCAGTCATGCAGTGGAGGGAACTGAATACTGCTTCAAAGGCAAAAACTATATGCTCTCTGCTTTATTGTTTTAAAATTGGCTTTGTTTATTTAGTCTGCATAAAAAGACCTCCATCCACACAGCTTCATCAAAAAGTTGAAAGCAGAATATAATACAACCATTCTGAACATCTGTTCATAATGAAGAGTAAACATTTTAAGCTCCTTTTGCATGAGGCTCAGAGAAGCCAGTGGAACATTCCAGAAGAACACTCAATTATAAAGTAGCAGAAAATGAACACAAATCCAGGTCTGGCTCATGCCAACAATCACATTTCTTTCACTTCTTCTGCTGTCTCTTAAAACAACTAAGCATCTTTGTTGCTTTATTCTGTAATTGAGAATTGCTACATGTGAAACATTTACTGGATTGATGTAGAAATACATATTACAGATGCACATCACAAACTAACTTAAAAAACAACTGGTTATTGAAAATATTGAACATGGAAATGGAAAATGTTGAATAATTTAAAGATAGTAAGTTTTAGAGTCAGAGAGATATAGGTTTGAGTTTCAGTTTCACCAGTCCAGTTTTGGGTAAAATAACAAACATTTGTTATATAATGCAAATGACACTATTATTACTTTTTCTCTAGATTTTGCCCATTGAGAGCAAAGGTCAAGTTTTTTTAACTGATTACCCAATAAACCTGACTCAGTGTTTGGCAAATATAACTTGATTAAATATAGTATTAATAAATAAATGCCTATCTGAGGAAATTAATTTTATAACTATGTCTATAGATGCATATATATGTATGTTTATTAATATTTCCTTGCATATACATGTATATATTTCTAAAAT
The DNA here is from genome assembly GCA_029593785.1 of Cabassous unicinctus. Lineage (NCBI taxonomy): Eukaryota > Metazoa > Chordata > Mammalia > Cingulata > Chlamyphoridae > Cabassous > Cabassous unicinctus. The sequence goes on along the minus strand of JAQZBX010008593.1, from coordinate 17,745 downwards.
TCTAGCTCAGGATTTTTATCTCATTCAGGAATTAGTTTCACGCTTAGGTTAAAAGTCAAACATCTTGCCACACAAAGCATAGTGTTGCCCATTCTAGATTCTCCCTTCTAATTTTTAAGGTTCTGTAAAGTGTTCAGGCAGAATGAAGAGTTGCCTGGAACTCGTGCCTTTGGTTGTGTCAATAGCAAAGGATCAGTTGAAATCATCTGTGCTTGGTTCAGATACAAGACAGCATAACCCAGATGTCAGCTGGAACCTTCCAGCTCTTAAGGAAGATGTTAGAATATTTCAAGATTCAATATTCAGTGACATTCTCCAGTCTTTTGCTTGTTTGATTGCTTTTAATGGCAACTGAAGTGTGTGTGGCAGTGGAGTGAGGAAGGGCTAATATTATCTTTGGATCCTGTTTCTGCCACATTTGTTTAATTTTTGATTTTCTATCCTACTTGGGATGCCTGAGTTTTGTGTTACAAAATTCACGATTAAAATTTAGCCTTTTCTTTAATATTTGAAAAATATTCTATCATTCACAGGCATTTATATTTTGCCATTTTTGCTACAGTAGGAGGAGCTGATGGAAGAGGTGGGTTATCTTTAATGGAAACATAGAAACCACTTCCTGACTGGTGGGTAGAACTGATTTTTTCAAGTCCTTTTTCCAGCTCCCCAGGAAAACTCTTCTACCTGCCATTCATCTACAGTATCAGAGCATCTCCCTGCCTCCTCTATCCAAACTCTTTCTCCTTCCCCACCCCTCCTTCTTTTCTCTTATTTTTCCTCTCATTTTCTCAGGCAGTACCAGTAGGTACCTTTTGTGTTCCCTGTTTTTTCAAGGGTTTTAACTTCTACTGCAAGGTGCTTATCAATTATTTCCTTAAATAAAGAAAGAGCTTCCAAAGTAGATTTTTGAGGCAGCTATTTTATTGTTTTATCTCTACTTCAATGTAACTGATCCCTTTGTGGTATTTACCTAGTTGTTTTTCAAATCATCTTTAAAGCTTCCAACCGGTGATGATTACTTTTTATTTTTTTAAGTGGTATAAATTATATTGGCACAGTCTGAATACTTAAAAAACACCTAAACCAAAAGGCTTTAGTAAAGGGAAATGCAGTGTTTTGTGTGTTCCCTTTATAATTCTATTCTTCCAGTTCTGATGCTTAACTATTCTCATCAAAGATGCTATCCATGGAAAGGGATTCTGCTTCCTTTTCATTCTTTTTTGAAGTAGAGAGTGTGAGAGACTCAGCTAGATTCAGTAATTGGCTGCCAAACACTATTTAGAATGCTGCTTTGAAGAAGACCTATTTCTCCCTCTACAGTTCTCCGTTTGCAAGCAAAATATTCAAAATGGACAGATCAAAGCAGAACTTTCATTTTTATTGCCCCTCTTTCTGATATTATTCTAATCTTTCTTGCAGTATGGGTCACAATTTGAGGATGTGAAACACAAAACAGAATTTGAACAGAGAGGGATGGGGTCTGCTGGCTGACCAGGAGACTGAAGCCAGACTGAAATCAAGAACACCAGAGTTGTAAAACTGACGTCTTCATCTAGATGAAAGCAAGAACTAACCTTCTGAGGGAAGGAAGTGTTTAGCCGAGGCATGGGGGAGGAGCAGGGCAAGAGATAAAGATACGCTCTGAAATTTGTTTCCTGAATGCTTGGCGAAGTTATTGATCACCTGCCTGCAGTCAAAAATGGAATTCCACCTCTGAGAGATTGCCTTTGCCTGCCTCCCGAGCACAACTGCCTCTAGAAGTTGAGATGTGTTTGTAAGGAGACGGGCTTTATTTTGCAGGTGCAGGAAAGAATTAGTTTACATTGTAATGATTCTCCTCGGGCTAACATATCAAACACTTCCACTTACTTACAAGTTATTTCACTTTGTGTGGCAGAAATGAGACTTTGTTTTGGCTACCACTTGCTAGGTGAAAAGTTTCTCCCTTTCTTTTTCTCTCTCTCCCTTCACCCCAACTTTGCCCACTTTTCTCTCTTAAATACAATTCGCCCTTCTTCAGAACCTTGCCTGGAGCTTCCTTAAAAATGGCTCAACACGGATATATACTTAATTTAGTTTTTCTACTTTATTGCATAAAACAACTAATTTAATTTTTTTAAACTCTAAGATACACAGTTTTAAATGGTCTGACCTCAGCAAAGACACAATAAGAATTCATTCTCGCCACTGTTGTATTGTATTCCATGTTAAAGTCTTTAGTTTTCTAGTCAGCCCCGGTGGCCTCAGCTAGCAGGGACTGGGCTTTCCGAAAAAGTCCCTTGCTTTGCTATACTTTTTTGACCTGGTCTCTCATCTGTCTGGTAAGGTTAACACATTGGGCAGGTCTCATGGAAAACATTTCTCACTTGAAGTCTTGTCTGATTCCAGCAACAAAGCAGCATGCAGAGTTCTGAGTGAAGCAAGGAATTGAGCTGAGTGGACCAGAGAGGGGCATCTAATGACTGACAGCACAGTCAAAACTTTTCACAATGGACAGGCTAGAATCAGATTCCACGACCAATCTTCAGGATGTGTGTTTCCTGAATGGAATGCCACTGAGCAAAAGTGCCCCAGTTGATTCTTTTAATCATGACCTGGTCATGTTGGGTCTACAATTTCCCATTGCCCTGAGTCTCCTATTCATCCCCATATCCCCAGGGCCCCTGCAACTCCTGGCATCAAGCGTCTTAGTAAATATCTATTGAATGAATGAAAAACAGCATATGCATAAAAACAGGCACTTAGTGGTGGCTTGGGGATCCAGTACTAAATAAGTGGCATATTTGTTCCAAAAGATTGTTTGCCCAATAAGGGCTATTGGAAGTCTGTTGGGGGTTGACCCTGTGGCATTGTGGGCAGCTTGGGAGCTATTGGGTGTTTAGGGGAAGACAGGGACCCTCTCCCTGAAATTACAAAGAGCCTGTATTGTCTATTTTCCAATAGAAAGACTTTAAATGGAGCACAGTAGCATCCGGGGAAAAATAACACAGAAGCTATTAGAACATATGGCATCAATGTGGGAGAAGAGGGTCTTTCATTTTAATGTAGCTAATTTTTTTCATAGTTAAATTTGGTGCTCCCCGAGGGGTAGTTCCCCAACTGACCTGCTGTGCTGCCGCTTCCCAAGGGCTGGTGGCTCTGGGCTCTGCGCTTCTCCTCTCTCAGTGAACCTCATTTGGCGTGGCATCACCACCCTCAGGCATTCAGCCCCACAGTTCCAAAATACAGACTGGCAAAGCTGATACGGAGCTTTGCTTATTGTACATATGTTCACTGAAGAGCGAGTATGCATTAAAATAATGTTTAGATATTCCAAATATCCCCAGTGCCCCCTTAGGAGCAATGTTGATAGCTTTATAAAATAAGGGGAAAGATATGCCTGGAAAGACAGGAGAAATTTTTAATGAAAAAATTTGTTCTGGAAGCAAGAGCAGCTGAATTAAAGTCCTTTATGAATTTAGGCAAAATATGTACCCTAGCTGATCTGCAGATTCCCCATCTAGACAATAGAGAATGAACACAATTGTTGATGTGATTACATAAGATAGTGCATACATTTCTGGCACATTGCATAAAAGCCCAGTAAATATTAGTCCTCCTAAATCTCCATTATTTTTCATTATGTAACTGTTAATAAGGTCAAGTCACCAGTGCCATACGGATATACACTTTGGGAATAAACAGGAGAAGTTGAAGTGTTGGTAAAAATGATTTGTAATTTCCTTTCTCCCTTTAGTGGGGCTTCTAACTAATTTTGCTGGACTGTATCACTTAAAGCACTTTTCAGAAAAGACCCCGGGAAAGAGCACACCATGCAAAGCTGAAAATGATTGATAAAATCAAGATACTGAACATGTAAATAGTTTTTCTCAGGCATTAGTATATCTAAGAGTCATTAGTGAAGATTGCTACGATTTTATAAATTCAAATTCCTGGTTCCACTCTCTAGAAGATTCCAGCACCCAGGTCTAAAGTATGTGCTCATGGTTAACTGGTAGGGAAGCAAGCAATGCTCAACTTAGGCCTGTTACATGAGTTTTGGCATCTTGTGGTTTGGGAACAGTCTGTGGGAAATATTTCCAGTAGGGGAAGGATCTTCTAGAGCCCTTCCCACCACACCACATGGACTGCTACTAGCATAACGTTTGCTAATGTGCTTATAGGATTGCATTTTAGAATTGCTTAAATATACTTATTAATATTATTCTGAAGAAGCACTCTTAACTTTTTCAAAATCAATTAGATTATTGAAGGAAGAGAAACGAGAGGTTTGAGTGATGTATTACATATGATGCTGGATTTGGTTTTTTTTGTTTTTTTTTTAATAAGCTATGGGAGCTGAAGGCCGGGAAGAGGGAAGGTGAATGTCCCTGGTTGCAGAGGGAGAGTTCTTGGTCACAGGTGGACTACTTAACGACTCAGCAAAAGTGAAGGCACTGGAGACTTGGGGGAAGGACAGTGGCATGAAGGGCCACAGGGAGCGATTTGCTGGAAGAAGAAAAGAATTTGTTTTTTAAAATGGAACAATATAAGTCTTCACCTTAGAAATGTAATTATTGCCTCTATAATGCCCCCGAATGAAAGGAAAATTGGGTTGCCTTCTATCTGAAGAGTTCTAGTTATTTTCATTTTTTCACCTCCATTCTCCATACTTTCTTCCTCCTGATAATGCACCTGTTTATAGCTTGCAGACCACATCCGATGCACTTTTAATCTTTAGTGGACCTCAGCAAACTGAGGTGATTAGAGATTTTCAAAGGAACATTGAACACATTGCTGTTTTTTCTTTCTTTCCCCTCCCTCCCTGTCTTCCGTCCTTCCTTCCTTCCTTCCTTCTTTTTTACTTCACCAAAGCATCATTTTTCCTTTTCACTCTTTGTTTTCTTTGGAAAAACCAAGTGAAATATCGGAGCCCTCTTTGCTTCCTGCCTCCACTGTGTTCCGTTCTGTGTCATTAGCCACCAGGCAGCTGGGTAAATGTTGGCCCACATCCAACAAGATGATTGTTTATCCTATGCACTGTCTCTGACTAATGGCTTCTGTTTTTAATGGATGACATTTAGTATTATTCACTGTAGGTGATTAATAGATGGTGTTTCTGAGAGCTAAATAATGAAGAAGCGATTAAACAAATCTGATATGTTGTCTTTCCTACCAATCAAGTAATGTTTTTACTTCCTGGTCCTTGAACTACTGTTTAGAAGTCAGAAGGATGGTCTAACCCAGAGAGGAAAGACCTCTAGCCATGGTTCAAGGGAGGAAATGGGCAGGCAGTAGGGTGGAGGATCTCTTCCACACCAGGTTTGAGATCCAGCAATGTGTTATTTGAAAAATACTTGCCTTAGGCAAATCATTTAATTCATGATCTGCAGTTTCTTCACCTCTGAAACAGGAACAGTAATACCGAATTTGTATGGCTAGATTAAATGAAGATAAAATGACTGAATGTTTGCAATGCCTCTTGCAAAATGCCAAGTGCATTCAATATATGTTTTCATGTATTTCATGTATTGTCTATTTAGATATCTTCTTTTGTGAAGGATTCAAGTATTTTTGGTCATTGGCTGTTGGGTTGCTCATCATTTTACCATGCATAAGCAGGAGTTATTTGTATATTTTACACATGAATGGTTTGCCAGATATATGTACGGCAAATCATTTTCTGTGTCAGTGGCATGCTTATTAATTATCATAGTAGTGGATTCTGATAAGCAGAAATTTCTTTCACTTTTAACATACAGTAAAATTCACCCTTTCAGTATATAATTCTATAAGTTTTGACAAATGTATACATTTTGTCACTACTACAATCAAAATATAAAACAATTCCATTGCTCCTCCCCCCCAAAAAACAAAACAAAACAAAACAAAAACATTTCCTTCCCAATCTCCTCTTGTCAAACTGATCTGTTTCATGTCCCTGAAATTTTGCCTTTTCCAGAATGATGTCTTAATGAAATCCTTCAGTATAATAACTTTTTGAGTCTGGCTTTTATCACTTGACATGATGTATTTGAATTTGGTCCTTTTTTATCTGTGTATCTGTTTATCCTTTTTAACTGCAGTACCAATGTTTGTCTATACATTTACCTGTTGATGGACATTTGATTTGCTCCCAGTTTGTTTCCTGTTACAAATAACTCTGGGATGAACATGCAAATGCAAGCCTTTATGTGGATATATACTTTTGTTTCTCTTAGATAAATTCATAGGAGAGAGATTACTAGATCAAATAGTAATATTGGAAGGCAAGAAATACTTGAAATGATCAGTCATTTTAATACTTAACATTCTAATTGATATGTACTGCTATTGCATTTTTGTGTTTTCAATATGCATTTCCTTAATAATTAATGATGCTATTATCTTTCATGTTGTTATTGCCATTAGTATACTTTCCTTGGTGAAGTGTATCTGTAATAGTTTGAAGCTGTGTGTACCCCCATAAAGCATGTTCTTAAATGTAATCCATTCCTGATGGATATGAACACATTGTAAGTAGGACCTTTAGGTGAGGTTACTTCAGTTAAGGTGTTTCCCACCTCAGTCATCATGGGTCTTAATCTTATTACTGGAGTCCTTTATAAGAGAGTGTAACTCAGACAGAAAATGACACAAGAAGCAAGAAGCTGAAACAGAACCTGGAAGAGAAGGGAAAGATCAGTAGATGCTGCCATGTGCCTTACCCTGTGATGAGCTAAAAAGGACCAAGGATCACTGGCAGCCAATCCCAGAATACCACTGTCTTTCAGGGGAGAAAGCTTTATCTTGATGATGGCTTGATTTGGATATTTTCTCCACCTCAAAACCGTGAGCAAATAAATTCCCATTGTTTATTCCAACTCATTTTATGATATTTGCACAATCAGCCTAGAAAACTAAAATTGTATCTGTTCCTTTTTTGAGTTTTTAAAAAGGTTTACTGCTTTTGAGTTTTTAAAATATATATTCTAGATACATGTTCTTTATCTCATATATAGTTATTGCAAATATTGCTCCTTATTGTTGTCTTTTTATTATCTCAACAATATCCTTCAATGCTATTTTATTTTTGAGCAGTTCCAATTTGCTGATTTATTCTTTTATGGAATGGGCTTTTGGTGTCATATCTAGGAAATTTTTGTACAACACATCACAAATATTTTCTTTCCTATTTTCCAGGTTTTTTGGTTATTTGTTTGTTTGTTTGTTTTTGTTTTTTACATTTATACCCATGATTTACTTTAAGTTAATATTCATGCATGGTACAAGGAATGAATTTGAGTTAAATTTGTCTTTGTTTCTTTGTCCCTTTTTTGTATATGGATATCCAATTGTTCTAGCAGCATTGGTTGAAAAGACCATTCTTTCTCCACTGAATATTCTTTGCCTCTTCATTAAAAATCAGATATGTGTGGATCTGTTTCTGCAATCTCAGTTCTCTTTCATTGATGTATTTGTCCCCATGCACACCAATGCACATTGTCTTGGTTAATATAAGTCTTGAAATGAGATGGTGTTAGTTCTAAATTTGTTCTTTTATTTCTTTAAAGTGGTTTTCATTTTTCTAGTTTCTTTGCTTTTCCACATAAATTTTAGGATTAAGTTAATATCTACAATAAAATCTTGTGGGGATTTTTATTGGGATAATGTTGAATTGGTAAATCAATTTGGAGAAAACTGGCATCTTAATACTGTGTCTTCTAATCCAATGAAAGAATGTTATAACTCTCTGTTTATTTAGGTCTTCTCTGTTTTCTGCCAACAATATGTTATAGTTTTCAGTATATACTTTTTTCACATGATTTGTTAGCTCTATCCATAATAAAGTAATATGTTTTGCATGGTAAATGGTGTTTTTTAAATTTTAATTTCCTATTGTTTTCAGCTAGAATATATATATATATAATTACATATATATATAATTTACTTTCGTATGTTCATGGTGTACCTTGAAATCTCATTAAACTTACTTCTTAGTTACAGTTACGTTTTGTAGATTCCATTGGGCTTTCTACAAAGATGATTATGACATCAGTAATTAAGAATAATTTTATTTCTTCCCTTTCAATCCTGATATCTTATTTTTTCTTGCCTTATGGCACTGACTAGAACCTACAGTACAATGTCAAACACAAGTGTTTAGAGCAGAAATTCATGGCTTGTTCTGTATCTTAGTGGGGAATCATTTAATCTCTTACCCTGAAAGTTGATGTTAAATGTATGTTTTACGTTTTTATCAGGAATGGACATGAGAATTGTCAAATGCTTTATCTCCACCTGTCAAGATGTTTTTTCTTTTTTAGTTTATTAAGATGGTGAATTATATTGATTGATTTCCAAATGTTTAACCAATCTTGCATCCCTGGAACAAACCCACATGGTCATAAGGTATTATCCTTTTCAGATATTGTTGTATTTGATTTGCTAAGATTTATTGAGAATTTTGGCATCCATACTTATGAGGAATATTGGTCTATAGGTCTCTTGTCTTATGAGTTTTATTTCTGACTTCATTTCCAGAGTAATGCTGATTCATAGAATGAGTTGGTAGCTATGCTCAATTTTCTTGAAGAGATGCATAGAATTGTTATTTTTTCTTTTACAAATGTTTGATAGAGTTTGCCAGTGAAGCTATCAGGGCCTGGAATGTTGTTCTTTGTACAAATATAATTCCATTAATAAATATGGAGCTATTTAAGTTATCTTCTTAAGTGTGCTTTGATATTTTGTGTCTTTCAAGAAATTTGCCCAAATGATCCTATTTTTCAAATACATTGGCATAAAAGTGATCTGACAATTACCTAGTTATTCTTGGTATATTTTTAATATTTTTAGTGTTGTCAACTCTCTCCCTCCTGATATTAGAAATTCATATTGTCTCTCTTTATATCCTTATCAGTCTGGCCAGAACTCTATTAATTAACTGATTCTCAACAAACAATTTTTAGTTTCTTGGATTTTTGTCTGTTGTTTGATATATCATTTTTTTTTCTGTTCTAATATTTAATTCCTGTATCCTACTTACTTTGGATGTAATTTTCTCTAATTTTTCTGTGTGTGTTTGTATGTGTGTGTGTATTTAAGGTAGATACTGTGGACATTGTTTTGAGACCCTTCTTCTTGTTTAATATAGTGATTTAATTCCATAAATTTCTCTCTGAGGAATGCTTTAGCAACATCCTTCAACTTTGTATGAGTGTGTTTCACTTTCACTCAGTTCAAACTAATTTCTTTTATGCATGTCAATATATTTATGATGTGCAGGTTATTCAAAAGTTTGTTATTGAATTTAGAACCATTTGGGCAGTTTCCAGTTATCACTCTGTTCTTGAACAAATTTGTAGGAATTGATTCCGTTTAAGTTTACTGAGAACTGTTGAATTGCCTAGGACATGATGTAACCTGGAACATGTTCTGTGTATTCTGCTGCTATTGGTGGAGTGTTGTATACATGTCAGTTATGTCAAGGTGATTGGTAGTGCTTTTCATATCGTCATTGATTTCTTTCTACTTGTTCCATCAGACACTGAAAGAGCACATTGAAATCTCCAACAATAATTGTAAGTTTGTCAGTTGTCTATGCATTTCTATCAGTTTTTGCTTCATGTATTTTGTTATTAGGTGCATTATGTTTTCTTGATCTCATAACCCTTTCTTCTTTATGAAATGGATTTTTTTTATCCCTTTGCTCTGAAATCTACTATGGTTAGATTTGTTATCATGGGATATCGTTTATCATTATTTTACTTTTATACCATTTTGTGTTTTTGTAATTTAGTGGGTTTCTTGTAGGCAGTATATATTTGGGTCTTGCATTTTTTTCCCAATGTGATAATCCCTTTCTTTTGATTGGAGTATTTAAACCATTTATATTCAATGTGATTATTTATATGGTTAGCTTTAAAACTATCATTTTGCTATTTGTTTTCTATTTGTCTCATCTACTCTTTATTCACTTATTCTTCTCTTTCTCTTTCTGCATTCTTTAGATTCAATGAATTTTTATGATATTATTTTATTTTATTGTTGTCTTATCAGTGTAAGCTTTTTATTTGTTTTCTTCTGTGTGTGAGAAAGAGATTTTAGTGATGTGTTGGGGTTATAGTATACTTTTTTAGACAAATCAATTTTATTGACACATATTAATAAAGCATAAATCCATCCAAAGTGTACAATGAATGGTATTCAGTATGATCACATAGTTGTGCATTCATCACTTCAGTCATTTTTAGAGCATTTTCATTATTCCAGTAATAATAATAATAATTAATAATTAAATAAAAACCAAACAAACAAATAAACAAAACTCATCACATCTCAATCTCTCTATGCTTCCCCTGCCATACATAGCTGCTATTTTCTTTCCATCTCTCTAGTTTATTTGTATTTATTTTTTAAAAACAGTCTTATATATGCAATATCACCCATATTTGTGTTTTACATGAAGTTTCACTATGTTATACAGTTCCATGTTTCATTTTTTAGCTCTCTTTCTAGTAATATATATGTCCTTAGACTTTCCCTTTTAACCACTGTCATACCCATATAATAGCTCTGCTAGTCACAAATACCATGATGTGCTCTCACCATTTCCGTTCATTTCCAAAGATTTACAAACAACCTTTTAACCAATCCTGCACAGATTAACCCTTAGCTTTCCATTTGCTACCCTCCTTCTATTTTCTGGTGATCTATATTCTAATTATTAATTCCATGAGTTTAAACACAATATATTTAGTTCATAATAGCGCAATCATACAGTATTTGTCTTTATCTATCTGGCTTGCTTTACTCAACATAATGTCCTCCAGTTTCATCCATGTTTTCACATGCTTCACGACTGTATTTCCTTTTACAGCTGGTTAATATTCCATCATATGTATACACCACAATTTGTTTATCCACTGGGTTGTTTCTGACTTTTGGCTATCGTGAGTAATGTTGCTATGAACATAATAGTGCAGATGTCTATTCGTGTCACTGCTCTCAGTTCTTCTGGGGATGTACCTAACAATGGTATTGCTGGGTCACATGGCAAGTCTATATTCTACTTCCTTAGGAATTGCCAAATAGTCCTCCACCGTGGATATACTGTTCTACATTCCCATCAACAGTGAAAAAGCATTATCTCTCCACATCTTCCCCCAAATTTACAGTTTTCCAACTTTTTAATTGTGCCCAGGCTAATAAGTGTGAAATGATATCTCATTGTAGTTTTGATTTGCATTTCCCTAATTGCTGGTGATGTTGAGCATTTCTTCATGAGTTTCTTCACCATTTGTATTTCTTCTTTGGACAATTGTCTTTTCAAGTCTTTTGCCCATTTTTTAATTAGGTAGCTTGTCTTTTTAATTTTGAATTGTATGATCTCCTTATAGATCATGAATATTAAGCCCTAACTTATCCAGTCTACCCTCAAGTGATATTATAGCACTTCATATGTGGTATAAAAAACCTATAATAGTCTTCTTTCATTTATTTTCTTTTAACCTTTCTGCTATTGTCATATATTTTACTTTAGCATATCTAATGAACCCAGCCTATAATTTTTTGATAAACTATTTATTTTATTTTATTTTGTTTTTAATTCTCATATAATTTCCAGCTTTGTGGACACCAGTGACTCATAACACTTCTGAGTCCTCCTCCCACTGGTGGCTCAGTCACGAGGTTTTCCATCTGGATGGTGGCAACTGGAACTATTTCTGACTCTGTGTGGGAGTCCAGTACTATGAAACCAGATCTTTTTGTTGTTTCTTTCTCCCACCTTGGGTAGTTTCTTCACATGCATGTGATGATCAATATTCTTCTGACTTCTTAAGGAAGACTTCTTTATCTTACCTTTCAGTCCAAATAACCTATCCCCATGCTGTGAGGATTTCTTTTAATATTTACTGAAGCTCATGTATTCTGGAGATAAAAAACAATCTCTCAGCTCTATTCTTTTTGAACATATTTTTATTTCATGATCATTTTGAAGAACATTCATGTTGAATAATTAATTACAGACTTTTCTCCCTCTCTTACCATTTTAAAGACACCATTATGTTTTCTTCTGACCACCATTATGTACAGTAGAAAGTCAGCTGTCATTCTTATAGATATTCTCTTATATGAATTGTGTCTCTTTCTTGCCTGGTTACATTTAATATTTCCTCTTTATCTTGGTGTTCAACAATTTTACCTAGATGTGCCTAGATTTGTTTTTTTTTTATATATTTACCCTACCTGTAGAGCACTAGACTTCTTGTTTTTTTGAATTGCAGTTTTTTTTAATCAATTTTGGAAAGTTTTTTTCCTCATTCTCCATTCTTCCTTTGAAAGGCATCTTAGATATTTGATATTTTATCTCTGATGTTCTGTCCTATTTTTATTTTACTTTTTAATCTTTGAGTTTCAATTTTGATAATTTCTATAGATGTGTTTTCAAGTTCACTAATACTTTCTTCTGATCTGTACAGTCTGATGTTAAGCCCCTCTAATGAATTATTTTCCATTATAAAATTTTCTTCTGTTCTCTTTTTATTTCTATGTTTTTGCTTGTGGTGGTTTTAAGCTATGTACCCCAGAAAAACATGTTCTGTAACTTAATCAATTCTTGTTGGTGCAAACTCATTGTAAGCAGAACATTTTGATGAGATTATATCAGTTAAGTCAATCAGGATGTATCTGAATCCTATTACTGGAGTCCTTTAAAAGCAGAATGAAATCCAGAGCAAGAGAAAAAGCCATGGGACCAAGAAGCTGAAGGTCAATGGGAACTGGAAGAGAAAGGAGAAGATGCCACTGTGTGCATTGCCATGTGACACAAAAGCCAAGGACCAAAGATTGCTGGCAGCCAGCCACAGGATGCCAGCATTTGGGAGGAAAGTTTCACCTTACTGACACCTTGATTTTGAACGTCTTGTTGCAAACAGTGAGCCAATAAATTCCCATTGTTTAAGCCAACCCATTGCATGGTATTTGCTATAGCAATGAGAAAACGGAAACATTGCTGCAGATCTCCATTTCTTCACTCACATTGTCCAAGTATTCTGCTAGATAGTTTACCATTGTCATCATGGTTATTCCATTATAATGATTTCTGACTGGATATTTTTTCTCAAAATATCTGGACTGCATCTGTTCTTTGTCTCTGATAGCTGAAATTTCTTTCCTTGATTTTGATCTCTGGTGTGCTCTATGGATTTTGGCTTTAACTTGCTGTTAGGGTTTTGGCTTAAACTTGTTCTCCTTGGTTGTCAGGTGTTCCTAAGTTCCCAGACTAGGACCCATGTTTGGTCAGTGAGATCCTCTTTGCATTTATCCAACATTTTAGAAGAGCACAGTAAAACCCTCTCTGACCTATAATACACACACACAAACACACACACACACCTTTTAGGCAGAACAGTTTTTTGAATGTAGTAAGTCACTTAATTAAGATATTGCTGCATGGAAAGTTAGTGGTTAACACGATAAGCCCTAGAATATGTGTACCTGGATTTAAATCCAAGCTTCACCCTTTACGAGCTGTTTTGACTTTGGGAAAATTAGCTTACTTCTTTGAGTCTAGATTTTTCATTTGTAAAATAGATATAAGATAATCAAACTTGCGGATTCACTGTGACAAATAAATCAAGAACACAGGAACACAGTGCCTGGCATTCATTAAGAAATCATTAATTGGTAATTATTATTTACTTTATGACTCTAACTTCATTGAGTTTAATTCTTTATCTGAAAAAAGGAGTATTATGTTGTGCAATAATATCATAGTGCACCATGAGAATTTAATGACTAAATTTTGTAACACAATTTACAAAATTACAAAGTGCTCTTACACAGATAACATTTCCATAGCAACTCAGAAGTCGGGTGTTCTATTTCCATTCCCTAGATGAGGAAACTGATGTTATGGGAGAACTGCCATCACTCACAGGTTCCCAGGGACAGATCATAAGCCAGCATCTAGGTCTTTTTAATTCTGGTTCTTTACTTTTTTATAGTGTGTGATTCCAATTATGATAGGATCAAGCCTAGAAAAACTCAACCATGTCAATTCTTTGGGCCAATATACACAAATGGTCTCATGGTTTTCTTTCATTTCCTTTAATGCATTGTAAACATCACTGATTTGCTGTTTTATGGCCTTCTCCATGGTGTTTCTGAGCACTTGTCCATGCTGCATTTCATTTCATCATCTCTTGTGTCTATTTCAAAATGTAGTCATTTGTTCGGCCTCGTTTCGCTCTGAGAGGTGTTATTCACAATCCTACTAATTTAATACTCATTCAGGGAAGACAATTTGCATGGTTTTGTGGATCACTGAGAATTCAAGCCTGGAAGAACCACCTACCTCAGACTTTTGCCCTGCTTTTATTTTCAACTAGTGTCTTATATATATTTGTGTTGTCTCACTTCAACTCTATGCAATAATGCATGGTTCTCTATTTGGTTTGCAGAGCCTCAAAGCAGATCTCACTGACCATAAATAAAAAATGGGTATATATCATTTACAAATTTGTGCCTGATTACAAACATTGTTTGCCATACATCTAGTATAACAGAAACATTTTCACAAATCCAAGTTCTGGATACAAACTAAGAAGCCAATAATGTGTAACACCAAGAATTTGAGAATGCCAAAGCTAAAAGGAAACTCACTGAACTATCCTTCTAGTCACAGACAATGAAATTAATCCATTGAGTCACACTGAGTCCCCTGCACCACATGGCAGAGGGGAGGCAGAATCAGAACTTGCAGCAGCAGACACCATGTCCCTACCGCCCAGCCCGAGGCTCTCCAAGAGAGTGTCCTTGTTGTTCTTGGCATCTACCCATCTGCCTCTATCTTTGTCTTATTGGATTTGAAGTCTTTATTTAAGAGAAACCCACTCCCAATACTAACTTTTCCTACTTTTGCATCCTTCAGGGCCAATTTCATGTATCAGAAGCTCTAAATTGATGAAGTACCTCATTTGGGTCATGGAATTTAACTTTTGATGCAATGCATATTTATTTGATTAGAAATAGCATACATTTATGGGAAGAGCTCAGCCTTAACAAGGATTGAGGATTTCCAATTTTTGCAGCTGGCTCCTCATAACAATATCAAGTGTCGCTACCATCTTTGGAGCACTATCTAAATATCAGGCACTCTAGCATGTACTTTGTATGCATTAATTCAGTGACTTACCAGGTTAAGTCTATAACTCAACTCATGAATTCAGGCAAGTCAACTGACCTTTCTGCTCTCAGTTGCCTTTAATACCTTCTCTCGGGGTATTATTACTTGCCTTTCTTTAGTGGACTCTGCTGAGGATCAACTGAAATCAATTCTGCACAAGGCAACTGAATGCCATTACAGGATTCAAATTGGACATTTGAAAATTTTTACTTCTTCTATATATTTTTTAAAGTTTTACCAGTAATTGATAAGCTAATTTATTATATACAGTTCATTTTATATATTTTCCAAGCTTTGTAACTTTGATCAGGTTAGTTTTCCACCTAGACTATCTTTTCCCTTCCCTCACCAAGATGGCAGTAGATCAATTCCATCTTTCCAAGCACAATTCCAATGTTCCATATTCTTGAAGATTTTCTGATTTTCCTAAACAAAGTAATTTCTTTCTCCTCTTAACATTCATAGCTTATTAATTTCAGCTGTGGCATTTATTTTCTACTTTGGATTGCTACTATTTTTTATTTTTGTGCCCATCTTACTTGCTCTGCTAGACTAGGAACCCCTTAAGGTAGGAATTTATGATATCTACATATCTATATATTATATATATTTTAATTCTGGATTAGAAATCAGCAAATGATGATGCAAATAATGTTTGATGGGCATTGCTGAATGAATTTCAACTTTATTACTAAGGGTTGCAGGACAGCAGGATTTCTTTCTGACTACTGGTTTTGAAATAAAATAGAATGGAAGGGATGACTAATGGAGACCTCATCTCAAATTTGTTAAAGCTCTATCATTTGTGGGTTGCTTAGGAGTGACAGGAGAGTATTTGTCTTTGCCCTACATCTTCCTTTTGTCCTGAAAAGTGCCATATTACGCAGTCATTTTACTTATGCAAATGTGTGGGTAGCTTGTTTGAACTGAAAGGTCGAGTGCAGTCATGTAAATTGGATTTATCAGCAAGATGGTGCTCCTGCAGAGTCAGGTAAATTGTGTGAGTTGTGCATGTGTGTGTATGATGTGTGCATATTCTCCCCTAAATGTAGATTTAGAGTGTAGTATCCAAAAAGTGTTGCTTCTTTTGGGAAATGTGTCTCCTTTGTCCAAAAATTAGCTAGAGAGTTGGAACACAGTTTGAGAAGAGGACCAAAGAAGGGGAGCTTCTTGTTTTCTTCAGACCCTGGAGCATTTCAAAGGACCAGCTGGCAGTGCCATCTCCCACTCAGGTTTGTTCTGCTAATGACCCACAAAGAATGCATTTATAGTGAAAAACCTTGAGTCTGAGAAAAAAGCTATTGAATATTTTGCTTCCCCTATTTGGGCGAGAGATGCTTGCATGGTGGGGTGTGGCACTTTCTGCCTGGGAGAGATTGGCTATTTAGATATATATTAAAGGGAGTGTTTTCCCTGCTTAGTTGAAGAAAGTGATATCAAGAAAGTAAACATAAGATTTTTCCTGAAAAAAAGCAAGATGGAATGCCAAATCCTTTATGGGGGCGGAGGGGGGGGGCAAGAAAAGGTCCAGAGGATTTAGGAATTTTACAGAGATGGATAAATCCCTCTTCCATGTGTGAAAATGGCCCTTGGCTACTCTGTACAGTGGCAGAATAGAATGAGCTTCTATTCCGAGCCAGGGATTCCAGCTAAAGTTCCCTCCTTCTGTTGATTCCTTGGAGAATTGTACTGAGAGGACAGAGGAGAAAAGTCCTACAGGGGACTGCAGGAAATGAGTAGCATTGAGCTCCTCAGCGGAGTTGTAATTTGTACTATCGTTATTGCCAACCCATCCGTATATTTTCTTTTGCAACTGCAAGTTTATTTTCTGGTACTGTGACTATCATTTGTTCTAAGGGTTCCTCTGTAGAGCCTAAATGCAAAGCAAAATAAGTAAAATCTTAAACTACAAATATATATACCTTTTCTAGGCCAAAGCAAATTCACCACCACTTCTCCCAACCACCATAAAATCCCACAAAAAGATTCATGATTGGTAAGAGAAATGGACTGTTTATCATAGTCATATCTAGAATAGCTATGATATTTAGTATTAATATTTAACTTAGACTTAGCTTTTGTAAATATCTTCCAATTTTACCTAGTTTCACAATAAACACGTTGCTTTTCTAGAAAAAATACTGTACTATTCCATATTATGCTATACTATACTATACTATACTAATTAGTCCTCTGGTGCACATCTTATCACCTGGTAAACAAGTATCATCCTATAGTAAAGCAATTAAGGTTTTAGTTTTAGCAATGCTACTCTGCTGAGCACTTTATATCTCGTTTTATTTCAGTCTTCCTAGCTATTCTATGGGGTTGGTGTTGTTGACTTCATTTTATGGTAGAAAGAACTGAAATTTAAGGGTGTTAGGTAAATTGTGCAAAGAGAGATCATAAATGACTCAGATGGGATCAGAAGCCAGGTCTATCGGATCCCATGGCACATGTTCTTAGCGTGGTTTTTATACACTTTCTATGTGAGAGTACTTCCGAATGGAATCCTCTGTGACTCCAAGACATCCTGTATATTGTGGGCACTGACATCTGCTTTACCTACATTTGTAAACATTCCATTTTTATAA
>JAQZBX010008592.1:0-47771 GCA_029593785.1 Cabassous unicinctus | reverse complement strand
AAAAAGAAAGAAAAATTCACAATAGGAAGTCAATCAAACATGGCCCAGATTAAAATAACTGATATGCCTAGTATTGCCATGTTTAGTGGGAGGCAGAGCTAATAGAATTTACTAGAGTAGGAAGTGTATAGACAGGAAATTTAGTACAAGCCAATTAAATCTTGCTTAGGTTCTCAAAAGACCAGTGAGTTTGCAAAGGTAAAGTGTTTATTATATATCTTTTAAAGATAACTTCTAATGAGAACATAGGTCAATCTCAGTTAAGCATTTTTATGAAATACAAAGGGATTACCATGGTCTTTTTAATATTTTAATATCCTGATTGAGTATTGGGAAATGTGTTTAAATTATCTATAGATAGTTATTTTATCTATAGACAGATTGAAAATTAATTTTTGGAATAAAGTTGTTTTTCATTTCTCAAGCAAATCTTAGAATTTTGCTTTGGGGAAAGCATATTATCCAGTGTGAGTTAGGTTTTAGACATCTGATTTGAAAGCTTAGAGTTGTCAAATTATTTATTTCTTATCCTAAAATATCCCCATATTATGAAGCTCAAAGATGCTCATTTCCTTGTTCTTGAAAAGGAAGGGGGTTGTCTTCTTCCACAATGTGTCAAGGTTATCTTAGGAATTAGCACTTTTTTCCATTTGGGCATTTTTGTTTACTTCATGTCTATTTTTTTCTAAGCAATTCAATGTTTATGGGGATAATATAAAGCCAGAACCCACAAAGCAGCTTAAGTGAAATATAATAGACAACACCAAAAACAAGTCTATAGAAAAGTTTAATTCTCGTTCACAAATTGATTATTGCTCATACCTCTATTTTTATCTGGTTTTAGTTGACTTTGAATGTCATAGTCATTGCAACCCACTGAATGGGAACTTATTTGTCTGCTTATAAATATGTCATCAGAACATTATGTTGGTGTCTGCAGAATAGCTAAAGATAAACCTACAACAGAGGTTGCTCACTCTTTACACTAGGATTCTTTATATGTTGTTTGTCTTTATCTCTGACCTTATGGCTAGCAAAATGTGGAAAGTGATGAGCTGCACGAATGATTGCCATAGTTTGGTTTAATGGACATTTATTCTGGATCAGGCACTGTACTCTTTACTTCCCATGCATTATCTCAGGCAGTCCTCAAACCTCGACAGACTGACTTTAGAATCTGTGTTCTTAGCTGCCATGGCTTGTATCCCAAATTTCAGCCATTCACATACCACCATTTCAACTTTTGCTAGAGCCACAAAACACCTTTAACTTTATTTAAAAGTGTATCTTTTTCTTTATATCTATTCAGTTTCCTTAAACTTATATTTGCCATAAGCAAGGGTGTAAAAAATGCAAGAGTTTAATATGTTAATTGCAATTTTTCTCTAATAAACATTAAAATAACGTGTAAATAAAATATGTACCTCCCTGTATCACCTAAAATAACTTCTTGTATCACCAGTGAATGTCACATGTACCACAGTTTGA
Source organism: Cabassous unicinctus (assembly GCA_029593785.1). Lineage (NCBI taxonomy): Eukaryota > Metazoa > Chordata > Mammalia > Cingulata > Chlamyphoridae > Cabassous > Cabassous unicinctus. The sequence goes on along the minus strand of JAQZBX010008592.1, from coordinate 46,283 downwards.
GAAATACCACTTTGCAATCCTGTCTCCCATCCTAATGGTATAAGTTTGAGCCATGGGACAGAGGTATATAGAGAATGTATATTTTTTTGCAGTGGAATATAAAGGGCTGATGTGAATCATAGAGGTTGCTCAAAATGATCCATTGGGGTATTGAAAAATAATAAAATATCTGTATGCACTAATATTTTTCCATCCTTTTCATTTTTTATTTTAGTGTGTTTTATAATGTATATAACATATGGAGCTACATATAATTTATAATTATACAATAATGAGGAACACAACCAAAAACTATTTTATTGATGAGGTGAAAAATATACGTTTAGAGTCTTTAACTTAGTGCATAAAGACCATGCTATCCTTCTTGCCCCTCCACCAGATTTCTAGTTTCATGGCTTTCACTTGAATGAAGAGAATCTGGTAGAATTAACAGTCATCTATTGATCATTGAAAATAATCCATAATCCTTAGTACTAGCAGTAGATATCAGCATTAAGATATTTCCATATGCCCATCAAAACAATATTTAATTCTGGTTGTTTTTTTTTTTTTGGTATAAAATACCATGTAATGCAAAGAGAAGAAAACAAAATAATGGAGTAATGGTCCATAATTTTGTAATTTTGAAGTCCAAAAAGCTCTGAAAACAGAAACATTTTTCATAATTAATTCTATGGTAAAATCTGACCTGAACTTTTTTGACAGTAAAACCTGACCTGAACAGATATGAGGCTGTTTATGTCCTTTATGCCATTTAATATGAATATTCATGTGGGCTACAGAAATGTTTGACTAGGAAGTACTGTCCCAAATGCTACTGGATGGGTGTGTTTTGCCTTTCCAAAGTCTGAACATTTCAGAATTCTAAGACACAGATGGTTACGAGAAATTCGGACAAAGAATTGTGGACCTATAGGGCAATGCTCTTGTAGTTTTTGACTGAGTCTTAGGAGACCTAAGCTGCCCTGTGTAGACCTCTAAGGACTGTGGTCTAAACAAAAACAAAAAAACAAAAGCATTGAATGAGAGGCCCCAGGACCTATATTCAGTCAATCTTTAGATATTATTTGTCAAGAGCTTGTAGGGATGCAAACACTTGTGGTGGTTGCATCCCCTGACCTAGGAGATCTTTTCTATCCCTGACAATTCTTGACTCTATGAAATGTCCACAAAGGTACACACACACACATGCACACACACATCTTTATATATGTATATTTATATCTTTATACATAAAAACAAATATAAATTATATATAAACAAATATAAAATATATATTATCTGCCACTTTGAATTAACCTTATGCCCTTCTTTTCCAAAAGTGATTATGTCTAACATTTTGATTCTATTCAAAACTAATATGGATTACCTGGCTCTATTTAAAATCTAATTTTTTTTACAGGAACGTGTTGAGCAAACCAGGAGTTGGAATTGGCCAAATATAGAGTTTAATTTAGATCTTTAAGCTATGCTGTTTATTGGTAGGTTTTGACAAACGTGAATTCATTTTATCCATATACATGAAGGTTATATTGAACACATCAGCAGATATTACTGAGATGGGGAAGCTAAAATTACAAGCTCATAGACTAGTCTCAGAAAGCAAATACAAGCTATCATGGAAACATGCTAGTTAAGCCACTATTGAGGGATAACTTTAAAAGAGATAACATGACATATAATAACAATTTTACTAAGTTGAAAAATTCTGTACAGCCAGGTAGGGTTTGTGCTAAGAATGATAATTAGAAAAAAAAACTGACAGTTCTATATGCACATTGTGGCATCAATACTGAGACTGCTAAGAAGAGAAAGTTCAAGTGAATGTTATGTATAAAATGATATAAAAATGGAAAACAATTAATAACACTTCATTCTTAAATATTTTACTATGAATTAAAAATTTATCAGTCAGGGGATACAACTTCATTGGGATTAGGGATTCTGTGGCTTCAAAAATTACACCAATGTATATGCACAGAAGGTGGCAACAGCCACCCAGGAAAACTCAAGTATAAGCTAAAGTATTTATGTTCAGAGCTAGCTTGAGGCATACACGCCAATATGTCTAAGGGAAGTCATGACTACCAAAACTGTTTGTAGCTGGAGCTTGTCTTTAGATATCTTCTGCAAGTCAGATGAGGAGATGATTTTTAGGCCAGAAGTGTCAAGAAGGTCATTTTAAAGGCATTAGTCTCACGTCCTATAATTTATTCATGAATTCACAATGTGGTTATTTATATACATACTCATATATTTTACATTTTTATTTGTGTGTGACCTTCAAAAGAATCCTCACGTCTCCCCTGGCTCACTATCTGAGCTAAGGAGATGGCTTTCTTGCCTCAGTCTCTCAGTCACAAAGTGACTTTCCTCAAGATTGCAGCTTTCTACTCTTTGAGGGAAACAGTTTGAATCATAGCTGAGTTTTCAGTTGTCTCAATATTATGTGTTTAAGAAAACAAACCTGGGCACATATGGGAGTGGAGACAAGAGTTTCATAGAAAACCCTAAGGGATCAGTGACGGGAGAACAGATCAGGCCTAGTGGCTATTCAGATATTGGGGAGTAAATTGGAAGGAAACTTTGATGTTACAAATGCAGATTTTCATATTCATTTTGTGACTGTTGCTCCCCGCCTGGAAGAAGGGTGGCTCCTTTGGTATTCATGACCATGTTACATTTGAGCATCTCTAGTCCTAATTGCTCTGCAGTTGCCACAAGCAGTGAAGGCTGCAGTAAACAAGGCACAGGGAAGTTTGCTATGGTATAGTTTGCATTTTTATTGCAACTTTATTTTGATTAGTTAAATCTAGTTTTCATTTGATGCAGTTAAAGGGACTAATTCTCATGATAATTAGTGTAAATCATACACTTTTAGTGTTACATATTCAAAAATAATAATAAAGTAATGGAATCACTTTGGGTAGCCAAAGTCCATTTAGTAAATGTTATAGCATGTTAGATGATTGCAAGTAGCTTAAAATAATCTAATGTAGAGTAAAAAAAGTTACCTTTTAAAATTTCCCCATATTAAAAATTTAATTATCTTCATGCTTACATACTTACCAGTGCCATAAAGAATAAAGAACAATTACTTTAGTTTCTATGAGCAAGAGTACCATATAAATTTAATGTGCCAATATTAAGATTTATGTCATATTGATGAGTGCTTCTTAAACTGGAAGGTTTTATTCATCTCCTATACAGCTAAGGAAAATAAACGTCAAAAAGTGCAATGTGGGGGACAGATGTGACTCAAATGGTTGGGCGTCTGTCTCCCATATGAAGGGATTTGGGTTCGATCCCAGGGATCTCCCCGTAAAATAAAGAAAAATATAGAAAGCACGTGGGCCGCCAGGCCCTGCCGAGCCACACAGCAAGATGATGACATAACAGGAGAGTGACATAAGGGAAAGTCGAGACGAGATGTGCCAAAAAACCAGGATCTGAGGTGGTGCAGGTGGCAGAATGCATCTCTCCCACATCAGAGGTTCCCAAGATCGAATCCTGGTGAAGACAGGAGGAGAAGGATGAGAATAGAGGGCAAGAAACAGACACAGAGAACTGCCCAGCAAGTGGACACAAAATAGCCAAAACGAGGCGGGAGGGGGGGCAGGTTTAAAATGGATAAAAAATGTAAATAAATAAAAAAATCTTAAAAAACAATGTGAGGCCTCCCTGAGTTTACTTTTTTTAAAATAAGATTTATTTTAGAATAGTTTTGCATTTATAGAAAAATTACAAAGATAAAACAGAATTTCCATATAGCCAGCACCTAGTGTCCCCTTTAATTAATATCTTATATTAGTATGGTACATTTGTCACTATGAAATGAACCAACACTGGCACATTTATTATTAACTAAGTCTGTACTTTATTTACTTCATTTATATTTCCTTAGATTTTACCTCATGTCCTTTCGCTGTTCCAGGATTCCTTCTAGGATAACACATTAACTTTAGTCTTCGTGTGTCCTTGGGCTCCTCTTGGCTGTGACAGTTCCTTAGTTTAGTCTTTAACATTTCAAATGTTAGAGAAAATTATTCATGTTCATGAAAGTTTGTTCTGAATATAAGCACCCTACAGTATTCTAAATTTTCTTGATGACATGAAAGTATAGTTCATATCTAAAGCACACAGAGCACACATATAAAACCAATGTCACTGCATACCACACACACACACACTCCTTTATTATTGGCTTAGTAAACTCCTTGGAGAACACATGTATTAAAAACTCACACTCCATTCAGGCACAACTTTGGCTTTACAGTCTTTTCAGTGGGTTATCTGGAAAGTACACATGGGGAATGTCTTTTGGTAATTACTTTAACACTGCTACCTCTTACAGATTCCAATAATATATAAGTCCTTAATATAATTATCAGAAAATCTCACTGCAAATCATAGTTTAAAATTTGGTATTCAATACAAGTAAAAATTGACTTTTCCATTATTAACCCTACAGACATTAGTACAAGGTATTGCTGTCTATAAGGTGGAGGCCATTTTAGAATTTTAATAAGGTGGTACTGTATAGTACTGTATAGTACTGTATAGTGGCAAGAGTCTCAGTTAATGTATCCAGTAAAAATCACTAAGAAGTTTTAAAAGCTGAGGAAGATCTCAGATTAAGGAAATCCAAAAAAGTGTCATAGATGAGAGAGAAGAAAAACCCTACACCTAGTATTTTAAATGTTGTTAGAGAAAAAGGGAATTATTTAATAGCTAAGAGTGAAAAAAAAGTAGGTTTTATACAAAGGAACAAAATCGGATTTGGATCAGATTTTTCAACATCAACACTGGATTCAAGAAAACCATTGGATAATATTTTCAAATTGTTGAAAAAAATAACCGACTACATTTCAATACCCAGCTGAACATGTATTTAAATATTAAGGCATGAGAAAAATATCCTCAGGGAATATTATCAGAATTATATAATGGTACATGAGTATTGCCATGCAAATATCACCTATGTAAAGAGAGAGACACAATCAGGAGATTCTGCAACTTCTACTTTAGGAAAAGATAATTGAATATATTTGTAATGATTTTTAAAAAAGATTTATTTTATTTATTTCTCCCCTCATCCTTGTTGTTTTTCACTTGCTGTGTCTGTTCATCTTCCTTGTTTCTTTAGGAGGCACCTGGAGCCGAACTCAGGACATCTGATGTGGGAAGGAGGAGCCTAATCGCTTGAGCCATCTCCGCTCCCTGCTTTTGTTGTATCTCTCATTATGTTTTTCCTCCCCATGTCTCTTGTTGCATCATCTTGTTGTGCCAGCTTGCCATACCTGCCTGTCGCATCAGCTTGCTGTCTTCTTTAGGAGGCACTGGGATCCGAACCAGAGACCTCCCATGTGGTAGGCGGTAGCTCAGTCACCTGAGCCATATCTGCATCCCTATTTGTAATGATTTTTAAAAGCAAATATTATTATAATATATTAAATCACTTTTTCTTGTATATATGTATACATTTTCAAACTCACACAAACAAAAAAGAAAATATATACATGTACTCATGTAAATCCTACATTAAAAATTTAGATAATATTAAAAAGATGGGGATGTGTGGTTGAAGAGAAAAATACCATGAGAGGGGAGCATATGCTAAAGTTCTTGTCTTATTAGTATCAGCACTTGGGGCAAGTATATATATCAATTTAGAAGAATAAGAAAGGTATTTTTAACAGATAGATACAGTAGGTCAAAATGAAATAATAAACTATTGTGGTGGAAACAGTTCCAGATAGATTAGTCTTGAAATTAAAGATCTATGGACTAATCTCACCAGTTAAAAGGCAAAGGGTGACATTTTTATTATAAAAAGAAAATCAAGATATAATGAGAGACACCAAGATAAAGAAAATAAAGGTTTATAAAAGAATTTAAATTTAAATTAATTAAAATTACACACTGGTTACCTCAGTTACACTAGCCACCTTTTAAATGCTCAATGGCCACATATGACTAGTGACTACTGGATAATATTGATATGGCACCTTTCGTTATCACACAAAGGACCACCGAATTGTGCTATTCCTGTTAAACTCATCCACATGTGGTCAATTCATTTTTGATAAAGGTCCAGGCAAACTTAATGGAGAAATGAAAGTTTTTAACAGATGCTATTTCTACGACAACTGGTTAGCTCCATCAGGAAAAAAAAAAAAATGATACCTATTGCACTCTGTATACAAAAGTCTGGATCATATACCTCAAAGCCATAAAACTCCACAAGAAAACCTAAGATAATAGTTTTGTGTTCTTGGGGTAAGAAAATGACATATTTAATGGGGCTGAAAAATCAGTAATAAGGAAGGAAAAATAATAGTTATTAGGCTTCACCAAATTAAAATTTCCTTTTCATTGAATGATGCCATTAAGAACACATAAGCCACAAGATAGGAAAATTTTTTTTTGCAGAGAATGTATCTGTCAACAGACTTGTATCCAAAATATATTAAAAAACTCAAAAAAAATCAACAATAATAAGATGAAGAATCCAACTAAAATTTGCAAAAGACTTGAACAGGCACTTCAAATGACCAGTAAACACTTAGAAAACGTTTTCAACAGCATTATTCACCAGGGACATGCAAATTAAAACCATAGAAATTAAAACCACTATGCACTAAATTGATGGCAGAATGGCTAAACAAACAAACAAATCAAACACAGAAAACAAAACAACCACTAAAATCAAATGATAATGAGGATGTGAAACAACTGGAAAATTCATGCATTACTGGTGAATGTATTTAGCAGCTTCTCATGTATTTAAACACCTGTTAACCCTTTTCCCCAGCAATTTCATTCCAAGAGAAATGAAAAAGACTTGTAAAAAAGTTTAAAAGAATCTATTCAGGGAAGTGGATATGGCTCAAATAATTGAGCTCCTGCCTGCCGCACGGGAGGTCCCTGGTTCGGTTCCCGGTGCCTCCTAAAAGAAGACAAATGAACTGGAGTGATGGGCAGGTGCGGCAAGCTGACACAACAAGAGACAGAGGAAGAAAAACATAATGAAAGACACAACAAAGCAGGGAATGGAAGTGGCTCAAGCGATTAGAAGTCTTCCTCCCATATCACAGGTCTTAGGTTCAGTTCCCAGTACCTCCTAAAGAAACAAGGAACATGAACAGACACAGCAAGTGCAAACAAGAGAGTGGGGAGAAAAAAATAAAATAAATTTTAAAAAGAAAGAACCTTATTCATACCATCAGCAGTAGAATGAATAATCAAATAATGGAATATCCAAAATATGGAATATCATATATTCATTCTTCCCATCTACTCAAAGGGAGTGATAGCCTCTACATCTACTCATATTCTCAAAAATATGTTGCATCTTTTCCAATCTATTGTTTGCCTGACTGGGCACTAAATCAGGCTTGTTTTCCCATTTTAAAATACAGTTTTTTTTTTTGTTTTTTTTTTTAACTTAAATTACATCAAAATGCAGGTATTTTTTTTTTTTAAATGGCATTTCCTATCAACATTGTATGTTACCCATTCTGTTAGTCACACTACCCATCTGTTCCTCACTTGAAATATGTGTGAGGATGGGATGTGGAGAGACATCCCCTGGAAGCCAATCTTTGTCCCTCCTGCCTGCCTTTCACATCTCAGAATTCCTTAATACAACCATGTGCAATAGCAGCCTATGAAACGATCACCCCACTATCCTGTCAGCTAAGTGTGAACTCTGACTTCCCTTCTGCTGATGCTACCCATATTCTTGTAAGCACTCATCCTACTTATAAGACAGTCAGTACAGGTCTATGCAAACATAAGAAAGAAATTAAGAAGAATATGAACGACACTTGTAATGGTGGTAACTTTGGGGGGTGGGATAAGACTGTGTGAAGTGAAGCATCAGAGGGTAAGAAGCAAAGGGTAAGAAGGAAGACTTGGATTTCTTATATAATTTTTTGGAAAATGTGCCACCTTTTATGAGGAGCCTCCCTCAATTTTCTTCTTCCTTGTTTTTTTTTTTTTTAAGGAGGGACGGGGATTGAACCCAGGACCTCAGACATGTGAAGCAGGTGCTCAACCACTTGAGCTACATCAGTTCCCCTCTTCTTAACTGGAACCTGTATTTCCACTGTGAAAACTTGGATTATTTTTTCTTAAAATATTATCTCCTTCCTCAATCCTTGATGTTGGACTTTGCATATGAGTTGCTTTGACCAAAGGAAGGTGAATATGATATGAATAAGAGTATTATTTGTGCTTGCTCAGTTTATTTCTGCTATTATGAAAAAAGCATGCCCCATGTAAACCTTTGCCTTCAGCCTGAGCCCCACACAGAGAAATCCTAAACTCAACATGCAGCCTGGACCTAAGCCTGACCAAACCACAGCCTGAAGCAGAGCCACCCAGCTGAGGCCAGCCTAGATCAAGCAAATTTTAAACAGCCTACAGACTGTGCACATGAAAATAAATGCTTTTTGTTGTACATTATTGGATTTTAGGGTAGTTGCTTATGCAGTGTTATTGGCTGATTATCATCCCCAATGATGTTGTCCATTCAAAATGCTCTGTATTTTCTCTACATCCCTGGGCTGTTCTGACAATCACATTAGTGTATGGGGAAACATATATGATGAGGAAACTATTTATATATACTAGTTTTTCCCTTATTTTTACATCAGGCATTCATTCTACATTTCGGAGGTGCCTACAAACTATAGACCTAGAAACACTCTTTTTCTCTTTTCCTGTTATTTTAATTATAATCTTTTTGCCTTCAAATTACTCCTTAATACTTGATAACTGTAGAATATTGCCACCTAGTTCACAATTTTTCTCTTTCCCCCTTATTGCTGCAACCATCTTTGTAAAAATCTAGTGCCATGTTGATGGTCTAGCTAGTAACTGAGACATTGTCTTCTCAGCTCTATTATTAATTTTTATCTCTACTTTATACACATCTGGTGTAGATGACATAACCAACTAAATGGTGCCATCTCTTAAGTCTTTAACTCTTAAATTTATATCTCAGCTCAACCCTTCATCTTTCCAAGGTTATATACTCATTCAAATGGCACTCTGTACTGCTTTATGTAAAATGTTAAAGAAGATTAACTTTTTCAACTAATCTGTTCCCACTACCCTTTTTATTGTCCCTTTCTAACTAATCCCCCCAGCTGGCATCTAAGAATGGACCAATTTTTTAGTCCTTGCTGTCAGCTATGGATATGCCAATATTCTCTCAGTTAATGTATCCTAAAGACACAAGTTGTTACCTCTACCACAGGCCCTTTGCATAAGAACTGCTTAAAAATAATTATCCCTCAAAACCACATCACAGTGCACCATATACATTCGGAAGTCAATAAATATCTATTGAAAAAATGCCAACATATCCAAGGAGCAAATCTCTAATAGGGAATTTTCTGATATCAGGATGACAGGTTGAAAATTTTAAATTATTTAAAAGGAAGAAAGCAATATCCATGGAATGCTATTCATATCTTTGGAAATAAAATAACTCTTCTAATGCTTGCTAGTTGTAGAAACAAATTTTGTAGCTGCAGTAACCCATCTTGATCAAAAATTAATGGATTGAGAGAGAATTACAGCTTTAGAAGAATTGCTTACAACTATACAGACATATTAACAGAGGCAAAATGACCTGATCATCAATTTTACTGTTTCCATCAGTGACCACTGAGAAAAAGCAAGAGAGCAGATTATTTTTCTGTTCCTGAATTGTACTTTTCATCTCTTAGTAGTGGGAAATTGGAAAGTTACCACAGTACATATTAAGATGATATGGGGATGACAGGGAAAGTCATTTATTTCCAATGAATAAGTCAATCATGACATCAAAATAATTTTTTTCCTTTGAATTGACTGCCAGTTTTGTTGACAATATGACACTCTCACAGAGAAAGGAGGTTTGGTCTTTGCACTACGGTCAGTGAATTAAGCTGAATAGGAGAAACAGATAGTGAGAAAAATTAGAATCAAATGCTCCACACAAATTATATTCCATATGACTATGACAGATTCAGTTAGGTAAAACAAATAAGATAATTGATGATCACTTTTAATAACTCTGCCTTCAATTACTTCCTAGAGAAAAGACACAATGGATAAACTCTTCCGAAGGAAATTAGAAGTAGTGTCACACGGCAAATAGAGATGCACATTTAAGCAATTATTGTGCTATAAGACCACAGACTTTCTATTACGAGTTTCTTGTGACAATTAAATTAGTGGAAGCTTTGTGTCACTTGCATGTCTTGGTATATTATGATTTTATTTTAGTCAGCAATTTTATCATTGTAACTTTATATGTTTAAGCCCTATATTTCATCTTTGCTCATTTTAAAAATAGCAACAGTATGCACTAAATCTGCATTCTTCTCATATATATATTTAGCTCTGAAAGATAGCACATTATGCAGTAGAAACATAATTGCCCCTTTAGAATTTTGATGGAAATTCAGAAGGAACTTGCCGTGTAGAAATGCTAAGTTCTGGAATGGATGACCTTCTCTGACTTCTTGCATGTTTCCTCCCACAGTGCTTATTTGGCCTCTCCCACAAATTTCCACACCTACCTGTTACAGATTTCCTTGTATTACATATTCTTTGAAGGCAAGAAAACTCCTTTCTCTGAGTCCCTACTGTGCCTAACTCTGAGTTAGGCACATAGTCCTTGGGAAGGACTCATTTATGATATAATTGGTCTGAGTACATAGAGAACTACAAAAGGTTCACAAGTTTTAGTGCCTGGAAGCATAATTTTACCAGATAATGTCACAGTTATTTCAAGCTGCCAATGTTAGAACAATGTCTATATGACCTCATTTAGTCAAATCATTTAAAACATTAGGAGATAAGTCTGTGACTAAACTCAAACAGGCGAGAGATGCTGATTGTTTTCTTTTCAATTTTCTTCCTGAAACTGTGGCATCATGTAGACATAAATTATTTGTGTTTCTTTGTGCACTCCTATATACTTTTGGCTTAGCAAATGCATGATTATATGCATTCTTGTGTTCAAATCAGATTTATAACTGGGAAATACATTTGCAGAAAATTATCCCTTCACATCTTTGGGCATTGAAAAAAAATGTTAAAGACAAAGGTATAAATTACCATCCAAAGTATTGAAAAAAAAAAAAAAAAAAGGAAGAAAAGATAACCCTTTCTAACTATACAACAATCTGTGCCCAAAACAATATTACTGTATGTAAGAGACATTCCTATTAGCAAGGTATAACTTCTCACCACAAATTCTATTCTTAAGGAAAGCTATATAATTTCTATTAACCAAGCTTTTTCACTTGAGCTAAATAGGAAAAATAATAAGCATATTACCATTTACATTAGGTTCATAAGTTCAAATTTCCTTTGCTGGTTTTGATAGAATTTGAAAATTTAGTGTACATTATACAATCTCAATAGAAAAACCAATACTCATAGTTTCATAAATTTTTATCATTTTGAGACTTTATATATAAAATAAAATTGCCCATTAGAAAATGTTTTGATTATACAAGAAACTTAGAAGTGAATATGTAAAGACCCATAAATCCATATCCCAAATATAGCCATATTTTTATGTATTTCTTTTTTGTGTTTTTACCAAATTGAATTCATGTTGAATATAGATTTTCACATCTTGCTTTTATAATTAGTATTAACTTATGAGCATTTTCATATTGCTAACATTCCTAAAAATATTTAATGAGTACATAATGTCCTGTTATATGACTGTACCATGATTCTTTAAGATTCTTTCATATTTTCGGACAATTTGGTTATTTTCTAGTTGTGGTATTATAAACAATGATGTGGCAAACAAAATTAGATATTTATAGATATAATTATCTGTGAATATTCTCTCTGTCCTGATTTTGTGATAATAAGGTTAGGCTAAACATTTGCTATATTAGAAGCCATGCATGTGTCCCCAGACTTAGTTTTTCTTCCTAGGTCTGGATTTTAGAATGCTGGTGATAAACTAAGCCTGATTTGTTATATGAACATCCTGTATGGGAAATGACTATAAATCTAGGTATCTTTGGTCAACCTTAAGAGATATAGCAGGGGGATGGATGTGGCTTAAATGGTTGGGCGTCTGCTTCCCATACGGAGGGAACTGGGTTCAATCCCCGGGACCTCCTGGTAAAAATAAAATAAGAAAAATATAGATGGGAAATGACTGTAATGCTAGGTATCTTTAGATATAATTATGTCTTTAATTCATTGGTCTATAATCTGAATATACTGTGTATGTTGATTTTTTAATCAAAAGTATTCATATCCATAAAGAACACACTTTCCCACTCCTCTATTTCTTTCTCACTTAGGGTGAGCATGGTCAACTCTTTGGGGCCAATTTTTCAATTTTTAAACCAATATTTATGTACTTTCCTTTCTACTCCTTAATTTTCCAATTTTAGACTTTAGCTATTGACTTCCCGCTGTGCAAGATGATGATTTAGCTTTTATTTCTCCCTTAGTCTCTATGACATATTTGTACCCATCCATTCTGGCTTATTTTCTTAATACAATTATAGCATAATATTGGTAATTTCGTGATTATGGATGTATGTGTACACTCTTATGTTTATCTCCAGATGCCTGTGGAATTTTAGTATGTCTCCAGTGTTCTGAAATTTCAAAACAATGGGCCCTTGAAAAGATATGCCATCCTCTAATAATTGGATAGTATGTGTCCTTTAAAAATTCACAGGCATCTACTCTGAGTGATGTTCTTGTTTCATTTAATTAATGATTCTCTGCTTTTATTTTGTTCTCTCTCTTTCTGGAGCTCTCATTAGCAGATATGCAAACTTTCGGCTAGTATTCTAAATTTTCTCACTTTTATTATGCTATGTTCTCTTTCTATTCTCTTTACTCTATTTTCTGGAAGATTTCCTCAATTTTATCTTCCAAACTTTTTATTGTATATTTTCCATTTTAGCTATCATATTTTTAATATGCAAGAGATCTATTTCTGTCCTTGAAATGTTCATTTTTTAAAAAAATAGCATTTTATTCTTGTTTCAAGGTGGTAGCACCTACTATTATCTCTCTGATTATATGTATGTTTGTGTGTGTATGTATGTACATGTAATTGTATGTGTATGCATATGTATATACATGCATGCATGTTTATTCTTATAAATGCATGCATGTATATATTTATAAACATATGTATGCTTATATTTATATATGTATATGTGTAGAGATGTATTTTCCTTGCCATGAATATGTCAGTTTCCCCTAATTGTGTTCTGTTGTTATTTATTTGGACCCCTGTTTCATGTAGAGGCTCTGGCAGCCTGTGGTTGGAAGTGCTTATTGAAGGCTTCCTTGAGGGTGATTTGATATCTTTATATCTTTTCTTCTAGAGGTCAAAGCATGGCTGCCAATGTCAAGGAAGGTGAGTGGAAGAAACATGCTGGTAGTTTCAGCAGTCGCTAAGCAGATATTTTCTTCCGCCTTCACGTTGCCTGGTGCATGCAGTCTGTTAACCTCTGTTTGTCCTTTCTAGGGAAAGCATCCAGTGTTTGCAGGACAGTGGGTGGTTGGGTGATGAGAGGCAGTTGGTGGACTATTTAGAGCTGGGGAAGAGTACAGATGTGGGAATGGAGATCTAATGGCTTTTTAGGCAAAATTTCAAGCAGTGTTCCTTGAAACTCCCTTTCTCATCTAGGTATCTGGATCCAGTGATATTGAGGACTTTGGCAATGTGGCAACATAAGTCAAATTGATTCTCAGCTTTCCCCACAGCCAGCTTTGATTGAGCTTTCTCTGCTCTATTAAATCTTTCATTTGAAATGAAATGTTTCTTTTTCCTCCTTTACCACTCTCCTTGTCCTTGTGGCAGTTTTTAACTTCAGAAGGGGAAAAAAAAAAAAGAAAAGAAAAGCAAAATTTATTATCAATATACTCTACCTCTATCAAGAAGTCCAAAGTCTGAACCATGGATACTTTGTACCAGTTTGGTTCCCATAAATGTTGTTTCAATTTACATTCTTATTAGCAGCGTTTGAGACCTCTTACTCCTTATTCACAGCACCTTTGCCAGAAGTATTACTAATTTCTCTGAATATTGCCAATTTGAAAGGCCCAGAAATGGTGTCATTTAAAATTAGATAAACTAAAAAAAAAATCCAAACTCTTCAAGATAGAGATGGAAATAACAATAAATCCTCTGTAAATGAATGAATGAATGAGAAGGACTAAAGACCAGAGTTTAGTAACTCTGAAAAATCACAGATGATCCTGGGACTCTTGAGAGGGTCATAACTGATTAGGCTTCAGTTTTTATTCCATGCTGTAATGAACAAGGAGTCCATGGGTGAGTTAAAGGGAAGCCCCATAAACTTGAATGGGGAGAATTGTATCACAATTTTCACTAACTTTATAATAGTATTAAAAATATCTATGGCCTTGTCACCCATAGGAATCATACATGCTTTCACATATTTTTCAGTTGTTGTAGACATCCTGAAATTATAGTAGCTATTAGATTATATACTAGATCTTGTTATTTAATGTGTTAATGAAACACATATATTCTGTGTTCCAAATTTGTTCTAAAGATATTTTGGTAAACAAATTTTGATGTCACTGTTTTCCATTATAATCATGTATTTTATTTTATGTATTTAAATACAAAGAAAATTAAGAATCCCCACTTAGATGGAAGAGGGAAGATCTCCTGAAAGGAATGAAGAGTAGGTCAGATTTTAAAGAGTACTCAAACTTTAGGCATGTTGTGGAACACAATGTTTGCTCAGGGAGTTTGAAAATATCGCTAGGTTTACACAAAATGTTTAACTTCTTACCCTTTTCAGTTTTTGTTTCTCATTTGACATTTTTCCTATTTTTTTAGTATTTTCACTTTGTTTTCAGATATGGTTTCCGCCCTCCTTCTAAAATGAAGTCTAAAATTAAGTAAGAATTTTGAATGCTTCATTTGTTTTGTACATTTTTCACTATGTGATGGGAATATTCTAAGGAAAGAATGGAACAATTTGCCATTCTAATTAGGCCATTTAGAACTTAATTTGCTGTACTGTAATCACCATGTTTTCCATTCTCTTTCAATGCAAATGTAAAGTTGGAAGAGGAAAACTGTACAGCAGAAAGTAACCAATAGTTAATTAGAAACATCTGGCAACACAAAGTTTGAGGTGTAGAGTCAAAGTTTCCCTGGAAGAAAAACCCAACTTCAAATACAGAATTTGATCCTGGAACATATTTCAGTACTTTTGTAAGTAAAGATACTTAGTGGTAATAAATCCCAGCAATTTTTCAAAGGCGAGAGCTATAATTAGATATATAAATTGGGCAATATCCAAACATTTGAAACTTCACTTTTATTTTAATCTAATTCTTCCTTCCTTCAAAGTTGGTTGAGTGCTCCAGGCCCTGGGCTATTATGACATACCCACTAATAACTAGATCCAGTCCTTGATATCAAAATATTCGCAGTTTTGATGAAGGGAACAGACAAGAAGTCTAATATAGTCTATTTAGTGTGATAAGTACAATAGCGGTATATGCCAGGTACATTTGTGGCCCAAAAGAAAGAAGGTAAAGTTTGCTTATTTGAGGCACGAAAGGAAGTTATCAGAATATTTGCATCTGAAATTGTTTGAGGTGGCTTATAAGTTGAACAAATTACAAAATAGTCAATTTGAGAAAGAAGCTAAACGAGGGGGGTGAGTATCTGTGGAGATTAGCTAGTTATTACAATAGGTTTTACTTTGTCTGTAGCATAGAATAAAAAGTGAAATAATTACTTAGATAAGCTTCTGCTGAAGAGCATTCCATGTGGAACTTGTTTGGAAAAGATTCTCCGGGAAATAATATCTGTGCCAAAAGATGTTGAAGAACTATGTCACAGGACACCCCATCTTCAACACTGGGAGTGGTTATTAGATTTCGAGAATTCCTGCAGTAATGAAAATTGTACTAAGTTCATTGCAAACGATATCCATTAACATTTTGAGAAACCAGTGTTATGGGCAACAGATTTTTGAAATAATGGCGGGATCAGTTTCGCTTAATAACACACATAAATAAATCCATTTGTTTGGCGTGATGAAATTTGGAAAGAAATAGATGAAATAAAAGGAAAGTCACTAATGAGACTATTTAAGCTGCCTATTTTATGCTATAGTATCTTTGGGGGGAGTAATATTAGGCAAACTAATTTAATTCATTGACAAGTTCAAGATCAAAAGAAGATACTATAAGTAGAAATTATTTGGAAATACTGAAGAGAGTTGGTGTTTTAAATGCTACAAATAGTCTGTGGGAATTAATGGAAGGTAATTTAAGACCATTGATTAGTTCCTATATTTTATATATGAAATATATAAAGACATTTGATATAACAATTACAATTGTTACAACAATTGCAATAATTGTACCATATATGCAGTCCATATATTTATTTGAAAGCTTCAGAAATAGACTTCGTAATTCCAGATAGTTTTCTGAGCCAGAGTAGCATAGAGGCTACTAATCAGGATATTTTATGATTGAACACCTCTGACTAATAAATAGAATTCTGAAAAAGACAGAAGAAAACTACTTGCTAATATGAATGACATTCTTTTATTATGAAAATAAAAATGACTCACAGGAAAAAAGATTCAGCCTTAAGAGTAATAATATATTGCAAATAATTGCTAGCATTTTCGATTCCACAAAGTTCAGAGCCTAGAAGGTTTGAGACAAAGGAGGAAAAGAAGTTATTTGAAACTTTTGTAAAGTTTAAGAATATCTGTTCAATAGAAGATAAAAATTCATCTTCGTTTTATGATTCAGAGTCTAATTTCCTTATGGACAAGGCACACTATTCTTAGGGGGAAAAGAAGCAATCCTAACTGAAATTAAAAGAAAAACATGCATACAATCAAAATAATTTCATTCGAATCAAATAAAGGCCATCAGAAGAGATGGGAGTTTCTTTTAGACTAGAAAAATTGTAGTATAATTTGTGGCCAAATAGGAGGTCAAAAGGAAATTACATAAACTGTATTAGAGACTGATAGGACTGAACCAAGTGATTCTTCATTGTATTATCTGCTTAAGAAGTTTGAGAGAGAAAAATGGAACAACGATTGCTTTTTCAAAGTGCATGAAACTTCAGTATTGTTTTTGATAAAAAATACCATTACTTACTATAGAAGTTGTTAATAAATTAAGAAAAATGGAGATGACCGGATATTTGAATACATGTGTAATTATGCTTATTCTTAAGCTAACATCTTATTTTTCTTTTTAATAGGACTTTGCAAAATGATGTTTTTCATCAAATATATTTTATATTTTCTTAAGAGTAAATTCAAATTTAATGCATATATTTTATTGAAGGTATTTTCAAGTTATTGGCAAGTGATATAATGTGCTCATCAGTGCTTACAAGATGTTTAATCATCTTTTGGTCTATGTTCAAATCATTCCAAACCATGGCCAATTTCTTCTCCTTTTAAATTTGATTGTGTTGCAGGTATTCAATTCTATCTCATAGTGGTGCCTTGTTGGATATTTTCCCATCCTGCTGTGTTATTAAGCTAGGCAGGTCATACAAATGACTGCCAGCAACTGAAATTGGCATGTATTCTAAGTGGTTATGAAAGGGATTGGCGGGCTTGAAACCCACTTGAGGGGTCTAACAGTTTTCAAGCCATTAGCCCAAGTTTTCTTCCCATGGAGAAAATCAGAAGATGGTCTCTAAGGCCATGGCAATGAAACAAAAATATTGTCCAATTATTTTGCAAAATTAGATCTTATTTTTCTGCTCTTTTGCTTCTATTCCTTGCATGTGTTCCACAGGGTAAAAGAGTAGGTGGTATTTTAGAATATTAAAAAATATGTATATTATTTTTTGGGGTAATTTTGCAAATGATAATCCAGAAATTTGGAATGGGTACGTCAGCCTAGGACAGTGTTATATTCACAGATTGATGTGTCTATTATACTATCATTTACGATTTGCTCTTCAGATACCAGGAGCTGGGGCTCTCACTATGCACACTCTTCTTGATGGTCTGGATGGAATTGACTAATCAACCCATTCATTCATGGAAACAGAGCTTGGATCTATAAATGATCTTCATTTTCTCTTTGATGCCCAAGAATTAGACTTCTTGGAACAACTCACCATGATGATTTATTTCCTCTCCACCCATTATGTTTTTAATTAATGAATCAGGGACACAATCTTCAAATTGGTATAATAATGATGATGATGATACTCTTGCTAAGGTACCTTATATTTTCTCGACCTCTGAACTATAAATAATTTAGATCAAGTTTATTGATAATATAGTGTCTACATAACTTCTTTCAATTAATCATTCACTTGTATTACAAAGTCAGTGGTTATCACATTATGAGAAAAAGCTCATAAGTCACTATAACCACCGATTCTACAATTAAACACTTAAATGAATTAGCAGTAAAACACTTGGATTTATATTAACATCTGTTTACTAGTTTTTAATGGGTGTTCAATAAGTGCCATGAACTGTTCAAGGCATAGAGGGTACCACAAAAAACCAAAACAGCTATCTCTTATAAAGCTTATATTTTAATCAAGGATACGGCCAATAAGCAACTACATAATTGTATTGATATTTAGAAAATGAATAATTCATCTAGTAATGTATCTTAAAGGTTGACCAAAATTCACCTAGGGTTTGTAGATGGTTGTTTTAATACTTTGAAAGGGCTGGTGCTTATACAACCAGCTGTTAACTGTCTACAGAAAGGCCACAAGGTTTTGCTGATGCAAAGATAACTGTGTTATTCTTGAAGCCCCAGTCCCTTCTAAACTTTTGATTTTTAATTCATGCTTGAGAAATAGTAACAGGAGATTCATTATATGTTTTATGACATTTTTTGAAAGCACACCATATCCTGGGAATTATGTTGAGGGCCAAAATTATGTAAAGCACATATGCTCTATAAAATTCTCATAATAACTTTATAAATTTTCTTTTATAAGTAAGTACTCTGAGAGATAGAAAGGTTATATAATTTACCTACAAATGCATAGCTAATTAATGAGGAGAAAAAGATTTACCCATAGGTCTACATGGTTCCAGATATTGCACTCTTTTCACTTTATCTTTGTCTACTACTACAGTTAAAAATCTTTTCAATAAATAGATTAAGTGAGGGAGGAAATGATTCAGCCAGGGTTAGAAATAAATGAAGTAAAATAAATGGTGCCAGAAAAATGACTTAAGGTCTTTTTTAAATTATTTTTTTTATGTTTGAAGAAGCTTTATATTACATAAATGTTACATAAAAATTATAAGGAATTCCCATATTCCCCACTCCCTCCCCCTCCCACACTTTCCCACATCAACAACCTGCCTCATTAATGTGGTACATTTGTTACAATTGATGAACACATATTGAAGCATTGCTATTAACCATGGACTACAGTTTACATTATAGTTCACACTCTGCCCCACACAATTTTGTAGGTTATGACAAAATATACAATGGCCCATATCCGTCACTGCAATGTCATGCAGGACAACTCCAATGTCCCAAAAATGCCCCCATATTACACCTATTCTTCCCTCTCCCATCCCTCAGAACCTCTGGTGCCCACTGCCTTTATATCAATAAGAGTTCTTCAGTTGCTAGAATAATGATAAATCTATATTAGAATAATAATGTTATTTTAGTCTGTTGTTCATTCCCCAATCTTGAGGATTTTGGGATGGGATGTCCACTCTGCTTCTAATTTAGAGGGAGCTTAGATCCCATGGGGCAGATGGATGGAACAATCTTGCTTGCAGTTACACACACTCTCAGTTTATGGGGATGATCATTATCCATCATAATCTGCTTGTTAGTTGTCCTGGGTGAGTCCAATGAACTGGAGAGTAGGTGTTGCAATTCTGCTGAAATTCTGGGCTCAACTGACACATGGACGGACCAAAGATTTAAGTTTCTGGGACCTAATTATAGGTTCAAATAAAAGGGGCAGAAGAGCCATGTGTTGAGAATGTATAAATGAATCTAACTCTGATACACTGGGGAGCATAAATTCCAAAGTAAGGCCCACTGATAGGGTGCTGAATTCTTGAGCTGTCTGCCTTGATTCTAATTTCTGGATGTCTCTAGAGACCTCAGGAGCCCTGCTATTTGAGGCACTGTTACTGTGACTGTCAATGAGATCCTGCCAAGACTTGCATAAGGGTAACCTCTGGAAAGACCTCTTGACTCACTTTGAGATCTCTTAGCCATAAAAACTCATTTGTATTTACCATTTCCCCCTTTTGGTCAAGGTCTATTTCCAGATGCATTGCTAGTTGACTTAAAGCCTTAAAAGTTTGTTTTTTTTTCTAGAAAATGGAACTCATTTTAAAAAATAGGTATATTTAAAAGATAAATGTGGGGTAAAAAATAATTACTGGCAGATGCTTAGAAGCCACCAACTTCAGATTTCCCAAAGTGGTAAAAGAAAGATGGAATTTATTTATTACAAATTAATAATTAGCAAGCCTCTTCTTCAGTAAAAGAGGACTTGGAATGGAAGCAAAATGCAGGACTACAATGAAGATGTAGCCCATACAAGAGTAGGTGTGAACATATTCAAGTGGCATGAATAATTTGAGCATTTGTGTCATGGATTTTTTGTTAAAAGTGACATTAAGAAATTATCATGGCATTTATGTTCTCACCAATATTGGAATCTAATTTCAATTAGGAACCAGTCTGGAACACATTCTTACTATCTCAAAGCAAACTGGATTCATTGGTCCTCCCATTGCCACAGAGTTAACTGAGTAAATGTTATCTGTTTTTTCTATTATTTTGAAATAATGAAAATGCTCTAATAATGATTGAGTTGATGAATGCATGACTATGCGATTATAGCAAATACCATTGATTGTATATTTTGGATGAATTGTACATTTATTAATATGTATCAATAAAATTGATTTGTTAAAAGAAAAAAGAACACAGGACTCACATAGTGAACAGTGGGAAAAAATTGCTGATTGGACAGGACACAAAGACTCATAGTCGTATAACAAAGAATATGTATTAGAAAAGGACAAAAATGTATCAGCATTAAATAAGAGCGTTCATTCCTCATCAATACTGCCAGATGTTTTGAATATATGGGAGGAAAATAATAATTTCTTAGCAATGCAATTGAATCTCTATAGAGCTTCAAACACACCAAATCTATAACCTTAACCCACTGTGTTTTCAGAACTAAAACTAGTGTTTTCATTTGCAGAGCCCTATGGCAATACTCCGCTAGGTGTCAAAAATAATAGATGGGAAAAAATGAAAGCACATGCTACTGTCCTCAAGCCAGGGAAAAAGTGGCCACTAAAATACAGTAACTATGATATCTGCTTCTGGCCATTATGGAGAAACTGGAACTAAACCCCCCCCCTTTTTTTTCCATAATAGCAATAAACTGGTCAAATTATTAAATACCCATTTTCAGATATTGAAGGGAAAAGAACACATTACTGTGTCCCATTAAACCAATTAGCAAATGATATGAATCATATGATCACCTTGGTTTAACCTGGAAGCAGTTGCCAAATCCCCAGCCCAGAAAGAGGGAAACCAATCAGAAACTGGCAGTCTTGCTAAGCTGAAGATACAGAGTTATGCTTCAGAAGACAATATGAACATAATCAAGATAGAAATGAAAACCATAAAAAAGAGCGAAATGGAATGTGTAGGGCTGAAAGATATAACCTCTGAAGTGAAAGTTTCATTCTATGGCTGAATAACGGATGAGATACTGTGTAAAATATTATTAGACAAATGAACTTGCATAAAGGGCTAGAGAAAATATTCAAATTGAAATGTAGATAGCTAAAACATGCTAAAAAAAAAAAATAACAGAATCTCAGTGGCCTGTAACACATGATTCATCATTGGTATAATGAGAATTCTAGAAGAATTCTGAGTAGAAAGGGCAACAACAACAAAAAAATATTTCAAGTACTAGTGAAAAATTTTTTCCAAATTTGAAGAAAATCAGAAACCCACATGTCCAAGAATCTCAAGCAAAATAATCACAAAGAAAATAATACCAACGCACATCATAATAAATTTGTGGAAAACTAATGATAAAGAGAAATAGCATTAAAACAGGCAGGGGTGGGTGCAGGGATATACCACCTATACTATGTGAAAAGGAATAATGATAATAATAAAGTGTACTTTTTTTTTATCAGATACAATAAAAGGCAAGGCAGAAGATAAGGGAATGGAATCCTTAAAGTTTTAAAAGAAAAATCTGTCAAATTAGAATTTTATATACTATCAAATATTCCTCAAAAATAAATGCAAAATAAATACATTTTTAGGTAAACAATTTCTAAAAGAATCTGTTGCCACCAGATCTGCACTACAAGAAATTTAAAGGAATTTCTTCACAAAGAGGAAAAAAATCACATATGGAAACTAAAATGTAGATAAAAAAGGAGTAGGCTGACAATACAAATGCATAATTAAACATAAAATATTTTCCCATTTTTAATTAATTTAGAAGTGCTTGGCAATTTAAAGAAAAGCATAATAATAGTGTATTGATGGGTTCTTAATATATATATTGAAAAAATACATGAAATAGCACACAAGACAAGAAGAAGAAAAATAGAAGTATTCTATACTATGTTTAGAGAAATTGCTATAATAATAATAAAAAGAGATAAATTAATTCACCATTAGAAAAAATAAAATGCAAAATTAGAAATTTCTCATAAAATACAGAAGAAATCAGAAGACAAGGAAATAAAGAACAAAGGACAAGGGACTAAAATAAAACAAATAGCAAGATGGTACAATTAATCCCAACCATACCACTAAATATAAATGGTCCAAATATTCCAATTAAAACAAGAGATTGTTAGAATAGATTAAAAAGCAATATGACTATTTATATACTGTTCACTAAAAAAAACAATAAAAATAAAGACACAGAGGTTAAAGTGAAGTAATGGAAAATGATACCATGTGAACACTAATCATGAGAAATATGAGATAGCTGTATCATTATCTACTAAAGTAAGCATCATCCCCAAATTGACAAAAATTTTTTAAAAAAGCATATTCAAAGTAAAAAGAGATTATTCAACATGTAAACGTATCTTTCAAATGACACATTAGCAGTGCCCTCTTATATATTCACCAGTCAACAAGTATGCCAATCTTAAGACATTCCCATGTAGAAATATTCAACCATCACTGCTTCAGGAATATTTCTACAGTCTTTGAATTATCATAAGACCTCCACATTGTTCCTCCTGCCAATGTTTCCAGCCCGCTCTTTGTTACTTTCCTCACAGACTCCTTAAGTCTGATGAACAACTTGCCATTATCCAAATACAAAGGAAACTTATTCAATGAAACAGCTCAGTATTTTTACACATTGGTTTCTCTATCTGGAATATACATCTCCTGTCCTATACCTGGGTATTGCTTACAAATTCTTAAGGACTCAGCTCAAAAATTACTTCTTTTAGGAGACTTTCCATTAGAAGACATTCCATTGAAGGTAAGCTTGGGTTATGTTCCCCTTTCATAACTTCTAAAATGACTTCTCTGGAAGTACCTTTCACCTCCTTCTGCTTGGTTTCTGAGCTGTATTTGTGGAAAAACATTTAAAGAATTCCTTGAAGATAGGAATACTAGTTATTTTCTCCATAATCTTAGCATCAAATTCAATGATTACTGCAGGTAGAGGACAGTTGTATAAATTGTACTGAAGCTGCGATAATAGATTCCAACATTTTGATACAAGGACAGGTACATTATTGTGTATGCTAGAGAGATAACAATTAAAATTGAAGCTATATACGGTTATCAAATAATATTTATCAGATAGCTTTACCCCATTTCTACACTCTATGCCAATTTTATACCTTATTCTGAGAGTGATGGAGTGAGGGTGATGGATTGGGAAAGATAAAGTGATGATTGAAAAAAGATAAGGTGCAGGATTAAGGTCTCAACTGCATTTACAACTTGGTAATTTTCAAAAGTCTCAAGTTAATTCTTTTTTTTATTAATCACAAAATAAATATGCATACCATGACGTTTGAAATTGTGTCCAAGCAGCCTGTTAAAATCAACATCTACTAAGTCCTGCCCAACCTACCTAAAGTTAATCTTGCCTTTCCTGAAGCTTTAGAAATTTCCAGGTCTCATTCAGCTACAAATATAACATGGCAGAGGAAAATGAAGAATTTTCATGTTCCAGGAATAGAAAAACTTATTTTTTAAGTTACTTTTAAGACATGCCATATATTTTTTTTTCCACATGAGACTCGGGTTCATTGAGAATAAAATGAGAAATTTTAAAATCCAAATTATTGTAAGCCAAATAATTTCCCAAGTTAATTTTCTCCATTTTATTGAAAATACATTGATCCATTCAATAATTAGCTGTTGAGAGCTCTCCGTGTGCTCAGCACTATACTGGATATTGGGGATTTAGTGATGAATACAGCCAAGGAGAAAAGATAAGCAACAAATAAATTATTTTGCAAATATAGATTATAATCATCATAAATGCTAAAAACAAAATGCCCTGTGTGCTATTTTATAATTTCCTTAGGATTACATTGTTGATTAACAAAGAACCAAAGGAAATGATAAAAATTTTGTCTTGTGCCAGTAGAAACCTTTGAAATCTAATGTTGGCTCTTTTATGTAGTCTTGAGCTTATCAGCTCCAGGTCATGGCCCTAATGTTCATTGAAAGGAAACCTGTTTTTCATTCAGTGATTGCTCAGCCATAATACAGTGCTAACATTTTTTTTTTAATTTAATACTTTACCTACTCATTACACATATGGCACAGAATAAGGTTTTACTTTTTCCCCAGGAGCAATTTTTTCCTCCAGCATATGAATATTTCAACACAGCTCTTTAATTTTTAGTAATACTTAGCCTTGCTGAAATGGGTTTCCCTGTTTAAGAACAAAAATCCAAAGAAAAACTTTATGCAACTCACTACTATTTAGAAAGGTTTATGACAATGACTCCTATAGAAGCAAGGATGATAATTGGAGAACATTAGAAACATGTATCTTAGCCTCAGTTGGGAGAGCGCTGGGTGAATGAACTAGTGGATTATCATAAAAACAGGTTGATTGTGACTAATTTTCTTGCTGTCCTGTGGAGTGGATCATTTCATAGTTATCACATGCTGTTTGGGTCTGCCTCTGGCCATGAACCAGCTTTTGGACAAATTCCATAATTTTTTATGGAATGAGTTGAGGAAAACAGTTTTCTTGGGTAAAGGAGAAAGTTACTTACGCCAAAAGAGAAGACATAGATCTGCTTGAATCTCCCATCATTGCACAGAGAATCTGGGTCACTGCTGAAATGACAGTGTTGGTCTGTGTTCCGGTATGAAAATTATCCTTCTTGTGGATCTGGAAAGTGACCTCCTCCATTGGGAGTGAATAAGCTGCTGAGTTCCAGTTTTGCAAGGTTGCTCTACTGCTCATCTCTATTTTAATTTTAACTTAATTGAAATGGAAACAACCCTAAGTTAAACCTGCCCTGGACAGTCATGTCTAATTATTTTCCCCAGGTCTCTAATTTACTTCATAAAAGAGCTCACTTCTTACACTTTTAAACTATACATATTCCTTTTACCTTAAGAATTGTCTGAAATGAAACTCTTTACCACTCTCTACAGGAATGAATTGCCTTGGAGGCCATGACATATTGCTAAGTTTGGGTCTATCTCCTCTTGCAAGAAGGAAAGCAAGAGCTTCATTTTGGAAAAAAGCGTGGGAGTCTGAAAATGAGTTATACAATAACAAAGTGTTCTTTGAAAAGATAAAGAGAGACCTAGATGAAGCAGAATAAGTAATTTCTTTCAACAATTTACAGTATTAGTCAATTTGATTAATACATGTGCTACTTTGCAAAATGTAATAGTCTGGTCGTGATGCTGAATAAATGTGTCTTTTTTCAAATATGCTGTGTAAAGGTAGGTTATTCTGAAGCCATCTTGTTAAAATGCCCCAACAGTGTGAAGTTAGAATTCCTTCAGTGTGATGGCAGGTTTCATTCACAACTTAATCACAGTCTTAGAAGATTGCTTGGGGGCATAGAAGTCTTTGTCTTCAAAACCTTCTAGTAGTTGAACT
Source organism: Cabassous unicinctus (assembly GCA_029593785.1). Classification (NCBI taxonomy): domain Eukaryota; kingdom Metazoa; phylum Chordata; class Mammalia; order Cingulata; family Chlamyphoridae; genus Cabassous; species Cabassous unicinctus. The sequence goes on along the minus strand of JAQZBX010008592.1, from coordinate 20,125 downwards.
GACAGTTACTGTGTTGTAGACCTGAAGTTCACCATTAAAAGGGTCACCCAAGCAAAGTTATAGAATCTATTTGGTTAGAAAAATGATTTTTGGCACTTCCTATGCAACATATCTAAATTGAATGATGATACCAGTTAAAATTATAGATGAGAATGAAGCTTCCGTATCATCCACTATCAAGTGTTATCAATAAACAATTTGATATCCTCTTGAAAAGAAATTTGGGCATGAATGTGAGGCCATGAGATAAGTATGTCCAGCCATCTGAAATATTTAAATGTACCAATCAAATACACTGTAAAGTTTTTGAATATTAATGCCATGCACATTTTTTTCCCAGTAAATATATTTACACAAATTTATTTTAGAATTTATTTTAACAGACATCATCTTACTGAAGACAAAACAAACAATGTTATATTTTCTTAAACTTTTCTGCCTATGCCACATTTGCAAATTAAACAATTAACTGACTTTCTGTCCTAAATGTCTCACTCTTCATCCTTAACCTAGTTAAGATTTAAGCCAAGTAAAGGGAAGGCACTCTGCATCTCTTGGGAACATCACATGACCCAGTATATTCAGGAGATTGTGTTTGCCCCTTTTTCTCCATCAAATTTCAAGTGCTTCTGTGTGTTCAGAAGTAATGGGGAATAAGCATGCCTTATTTTCCCTATGTCATCTCTTTGTCCAGATGGTGGCCTAGTCTTTCAAACTTAAATTACCGATTATCATTAACACCTTTTTAAACTCCAAACTATTTCTTTAGCAATAGACAGTATGTCACTTAATAACCTTGAGAATTTACTTGTTTACTTTTGTCACAAAAAAATTGCACGGGTAATTTAAGTTCTGCTTACTTCAGTGATTATCTGTCTTTAATGAAGCTTGATGACAATATGATTATTTGGAAAATTCTCAAGAATTTTAAATGTCAAGCTTGGACTCTTTTTTCTTTACGTGTTTAACAAACTCCAAATATCATCCCTGAGAGAGGGAGGGCTGAAGGCAGATGTCTGATTCTTGGTGAGTGACCATGATTTCATTCAAGTGGCTCACAGACATTACAAGTGCATGTGACATATGTGACCTCTTGTACCTATGGTAATAGGATGCCAATATTCTCCTTTCAGCAATGAAATGACCTGATTCAACTATGCTAGGCAAAATGCCATGGCAACAGCTGGCTCCTCTTTCAAACAATGATTTTACAATCCTGCTGGAAGGCCATCAGCTGAGGGCTTTTTCCCTTTCTTTGTTCAAGCTCTTTTCTATCACTCAAAGTGAACATTAGCTGCTCTTCAGAATGCGATGAAGAGGGAGAAGGCAGAATATAAATACGTGTAGTACTATTGTCCCATTAGCAATAGAGAGGGAAAGGAAAAGGGAATGACAGAGTCAGCTTGTAGCATATAATAAAAGAATTCTAATGGAAAGGATAAATGTCAAGAGCCTTTGGTTGGATTAAGTGGGAAAGAAGGTTCTATAAGAGGTGGAAATTAAGTTTAATAAAGATAGTTGCATGAAAAATGGTGTCTGGACAATCAGTAAATGAAGCAGCTAAATGATTTGAGGGGGGAATAAGTGGGAGAAAACAGGAAAGAAATGAAACAAATGATTCTTATTTAATTCTGCTTCAGTAAAGCCTTAAAAACTAATTTAAAGCAGGAAATGCCTTTTATATATAAGGAAAAATCAAAGGGGAAATTTACAAAAACATTTATGTGCAAAATTCAGAGATTTAAAAGCAGCTGGAAAATTGTAATTCATTTAAAAATAAGGTCTCATAAACATGACCTGGTAATATTTCGCTATACCTGCTGAAATAATGCAGTAATTAAAATATTCAAGTTTTATTGACACAATACAATTCATTGTTCCAAAATGTATATTTAGCATTAATGTGTGATTATTACTGTACACATCACAACATCGCAAACACTTTCAAATCTAATATACGAATGATACATTTTTCAAAGTTATGAGATCATCTGTCGATTGTATTGAAAATTTCATTATTTAAATGGCTGGTAAAGTATCAAGAGGATAGCATCCATAGATTTTCCAAGTTACCGTTACTTTGTATTTACTCTGCTTAGTATTTACTCATAGTAAAACTTAGAGATTTTCTAGTCTTATTCTTTCAATTTAAAGATGAATAGAAAGGATTTCCACAATCAGAACTGTATTATTATTATTATAGTGTATTTGTATTATTTTTTGTGTGTGTGTGTATTTTTATCCCAAAATATTTTAAGCTCCTTTAGGCTGGGATCCATGGTTTTCATCTCTTTATCTTCTACATCATCTTGCATAATTTCTTGTGCTTAGTAAATACAAAATAAATGCAACTGAATTCTTAAGAATTTAAATGAATTTGCTTATAATGACCTATTATTAATTTAAAAGGACATATAAATTATTTAGACCAATGATTATGATGCTTCATAAATTCATATCAATGTTGCGGTCATAAGAATTCAAAACAATATTGTGTCCGTGACTGTTGAAATTCAGAATTTTCCATGAATCACATCTCTACCAACATGAAAAAAGATAAGGCTGATGTTTTGGTTAGAGATGTGTTTGGTACTAAATTATAAACTATGGAAAGCTAATACAATGATGAGCATCTAGGGGATAATGTGGTCCAGATTGTCTCTTGTGACTTTGCAAGTGACGGCAACTGCTCTGCCTCTGATAAGGGAACTGGTATCATCTAGGACCATTTCATCAAACTTATTTCCTAAAATGGCAACTGGCTCAGCAGCAGCAATTTTGTGATGGCCAACACGAGTCATTAAAGCTCAAGTAGAAAGGAGAGATTCCTGTTCTCTACTCAAGTTTTAGGAGGAGCAGAGTTCTCCTTACTTGTAGATTTATGTTGTAATTTTATCATCATTTACTGAAATGTCTCATCTCTTACAGATTTCCACTTCAGACACCTATTATTAAAATTGATGCCATTACTTGGTGAAAAAGGGCCATCTTAGGTTTATAACAGAAAAAAGTGCAGCATGAGAAATGAAAAAGAAAAGAAAAAATAAACAAAAAGAAAAAAAGAAAAGAAAAGAAAGAAAAAAGAAAAGAAATGAAAAAGGAAGATCTTCTTTTCCTGGAACCTTATTCTTCATGGAATATAGGTCAGAGATTATTTTTAAAAACACTTCTTAAAGCTTGGCTAGTTTAAATAATGTTTCTGTTTCCTTGCTCAATCATATTCATACCATTTTGTTGAATCCTTTTCAGTAAACAATGACACTGCATTTTCCAGTGTACTATCCTAGAAGTCTCTGATCACTGGAAGAAGTCCCTACATATGATTTTTATCTAGTTTTCTTCCAGCAGTCTGTGAAAGATGATTTTAAAATTTTTATCTTTTTAAACTTTCCAATTTCTAAACTTTTAAAAATTCTCTTTATTTCAATCTCTCTAAAGTGTTTGCCAAGTCAAAATTCTAAGCTTTTTCTGAGTGTCACTTATTGATTCAATGTCACTAATTCTTGCTAGTTTGTTAATAAACTTATAATTTTTGCTAAAAAAAACCTCTTGCAAAATAATACACACATACCACGATTTTTGCTTCAGTCTTTCTGTCATTCATGATGTGTTTATTTGTGTATTGCACAACATCTAGCACATACTAGATTAAATATTAAGTATGTATATTTATATTTTATTAAAATTATACAAAAGTGAAGTTTGGACCCAGACAAAGCAGGTTGATGTTGCTCATTCTCTAAGACAATTTCATTTCTTCTCTTTCTTAAATGTTTCAATTCATGAAACTGGTTATGTAATTTATCACACTCTGAGTTCTATGATATTTTAAAATTAACATATTTAATTTTTACCCTAGAATACATGGAAGATGAGTATTTGTATACATTCACACATATATTATAATCTACGTTTTACCACACAAAATCAGTATGTTTAATTTTAGCTGCTATTAAATGTATTATTTCTTCATTTGTTCATTCAATAGTCTTTATTGAACACCTTCTACTTGCAGACACCTTTGTCAGATGCTATTTAAGGCCTCCACAATTAATGATATTTAGTCCTATAGCTTTTTACTGAGGTTTACCTTATTCTCACCTTCTCCCCCTCTTATTTTTAATCCTGACCTATATTTATAGCTGCCTGAAAACTTGATGGTTGCTACGTAATTCAAGTTTAATAGATGTAAGTCCTTCATTTCCATGAATGTTGAGAAATAAAATAATGATAAAGAAAAGAAAAACCTTGAAAAAACACTTAAAATGATGACAAATGTTCATCTGTTATATTCATGAAAAAGAACATGCCTGGCAAATTCATAGTCAATCAGGAAAGAGTGACAAGAAAATATATTTTCAAAGTGAGGGAAATTGGAGATAATTAGAATAATCTATCTTCTTGTGGGTAGAGAAATAAAGTCAAACTCATAAATTTATTTTAGATGATACCTGAATGGTTTTCAGAGCCTATGATCTTCATTTACCCTAGACGTGATATAGCTATCTGCTAGTCATTTCCAAGATTTTCCTTTGGTTTCCTCCAGTCTTTGTTTCCAAAATTTCATAGAATTTTCCAAATAATTCAAAGAGATTCTAAGACCCTATCAATGATTATGTCTATTCACATATTAAACTACTATCCATATGTATATAAATATATTTGATAGATTAGCTAACCAAAACTGCATTTTCATGTATCAAGTTTTTCAAAGGAGACTGTTATTTCATGGCTGAGAAAACAATTTCTGTTTCTCTGTGGGGAAACAATAAGAAAAAAATAATATTTCTTTGGTCCAGCTTATAAGTATTTGCAATTTCTGCCCCTTCTAAAATACAGGTATTAGAACTGAATGATTTAGAAAATGAATAAATGAATGTTTTCTCATCTTTTATTATGCTTCTCAAAATGAAAAGCAAGATACACACGTGCAAAAAAAGGCAGAATTTCTTTCCTATTTCTATCCTGTGGCTAATCTACGAATTTTTGGTCTCCTTTCTTTCATCAGAATGAATTATGTTTACCTGGCATATTGCCAGTTTTGTGGCATCATTTCTCAATATGTTTTCTGAGGTCTCCTTGATTTATTCTTTGAGGGTAATTTTATTATTTGGGGGTCACAATTTGCACTAAAATTACCTGCATAGAAAACTTGTGCTTTTATTATCCATTTGACATCTCAAATGTATACCCCTTGTCCATTAAGCTTTGTCTCTTTCTTTCCCTTTTTCCTCTCTCTTCCTCCTTCCTTCCTTCCTCTCTCCCCCCTCTTCCTTCCTTCCTTGATGCAGATTTGTTACAATATATGTTATCATATCACTAATTCCATACAATTGCTCCAATTATTAACTTTAGCATATTGAGCCCCACAAGTAGTTAATAATAATTTTAAGCATATAAAGCTTAACCATTTTCCCTGGTGATAGTGAGCACAATCACAACTGTTGTTCTTTTTAAAAACTACTCTCATTGCATTCACCACATAGGTATTCATAGGTATTTGGAAGGCCTTAAAAGTCACCCTGAAACTCAGTTTATCATAATCAGCAGACGTACTCTTTTATTATTACATGTAAAAGTTATTAATGTAACAATATATATGGTGAAGCGATTTCAGAAATCAGCTTATATAATTTTCTCATATCAAAAGTGAAGAATCGAGGTTCAAAGTTTTCAAATTCATATAATTAGGGAATTTGCAGACCAGAGCACCACCCTTTAAATTTTCTGCTCTTTTCACACAAATAAATCTAAGGTAATATTTGTATTTTGCTTTGGCATACGTCATTAATACTAATAGTCCCTAATATTTGACTAGAACAATGGCTGGCATAGAATAGTTGTCCAATAAATTTCTTTTGAGTTGAGCAATAAAAATCTTTCCATTAATAATATTATATTATTGCTACATCAATTTGTATTATGGGTATTATCAATTGCATTTTACAGACTGAGAAACAGCCATGGTATGTACATTCTTTATCTAAGATTACTCAACTGGTTAATGGGAAATTTTAATTTTGACTCTAGGTGTTTCTGAATTTTCTGTATTATCACACTCATTTAACATTTGATCAGAATTTGATATCATCTCATCTGTTTATGATATAGAATAAAATAGCATAAAATGGGTTTCATACTTTAAACTTCAAATTTTATGGTAGCTTGTTCAATATATGGAAACTAATCTAGGGTTGGAATATGTGCAATTGAGTGTAGAGGAATTTATTATAAGAAATTTTTCAGAAATGGCATCAGTGTTTCTTCTCTTCTTTGCATTGTCTTCAAACAAAGGAATAAACACAGCAACTAAGACACCACCCACAAATAATAATGGAAATTATGGAGATTATTTTATGATTTATTTGTTGAAGCTGTACTTTGCAAAAGATGAAAAAAATAAAAAAATTATAATCAGTTGGAATTGAGTGCTAGACATCAATGTTCAATATCAATATGAGAAATAACATATTAATCACTCACACAGTTATTGCTCAGGCCCACTCTTAGTAAATTATAACATAGGTTCAAGGAGTAAAATGACTCAAATTTGTACCTTGTAATTTACAATAAACACATGAACTTGGGAAAATGTATCATGCTGTCCTTTTCATCCTTTCCTTGGTGGGCTGTCCTTACTGAAGTAACAAATTTTAGTGGTGATTATTTTTTTATTAATTACCCACATTCTCTTTTAAAGTTTTCTTTGTGCACAATGGTATTTTGCACATACACACACCCACATTCACACACACGTGCATAAACTCATCCAAGCAGGGCTGACTAAATAAATGATGGTTCATTGTGAATTTGAATATGATGTTGCTGTTAAAAAGAATGAGTATATCTATATACACTAATAAAAGAATGGCCTTCAGAGTATATTATTTAAAACCAACAAACAATGCAGATGAGTGTAAGAGTATTTTAATACTTTAATATAGAAGGCAGAGGTGATGCATACTTCTCTATGAGTAAGTACTGAGTACCTCTGCAATGATACCAAAGAGACCTAATATAGCGTCTGCCTTTTGGGAGAAGAACTGAGGCCTGGGTGTCAAGGAGAATGAATTTTCTTTATACAGTTTTTGAAGTACTTACATTTTTTTAAAAAAACCATGTACTTATATTTCATTAAAAAATGACAAGTTGTCATGTTTGTGATCCTCATAAAAGTTCAACTAGTATATCTTTGTTCTATGGAATATCAAGATTTATTAAAGTTTCCAAGTGCTTTCTGATATTATAAACGAGTAGAAATTTCTATGAGAGCAGATCATACCAAACATTTAAAAAATCCTATCATCTGAATTTTTCATAATCTTTTTATTAGAGCAGCTTTCTGATTGGCCAGCCCCTTCCTCTCTTCTATGTAGAATGGCGTCTTGTACTATGTTTTATATATTGTATTATTGTGCTAATATAAATATAATATGTAAAAATATAGTTTCTAGGAAGCATTTTAATTTTGCCAAAATTCTTGTCAGTGCTTGAGTTTTTTCCCTTCAATTTCATAGAAGATTTCTTTTAGAATATAATAGACAGCAATGGATGCCAGTTCCTTTTTTGGACATACACAGAAAGGAAGGGGGTTTACAAGGGATAGGAGGAAAAGGAAATGAAGAATTTGAAAACTTGATTTGACATTATTATTCTAGTAATGTTATCATTAATTTATTTTTTATCACTATTTGAATCATCAATGCTATGTTCAAAGAGGGAAATAAAATCTATAGTTTGGAATTATTTATTTATTGAAGAAAAACGTCAAGTGATCTGTGTATTCTAACTCAACCTTACATGTAACAAGCAGTCTCCCAAATGCTATTTTTTTAGAGAAGGAATTCTCAGACCTTCAACCTGAAAGGACTCCTGACAGAAACTCCTTATGTCTGTGGCTGTGTCACGTTAGTTTCGTATTAGCCCTACTTTAGCAGTTGTAGAGGTCTCCTGTTACTGCTGTAACAAATTACAACAAGCTTAGTGGTTTAAACAATGCAAGTTGTTCTGGCCACATTCTGAACGAACAGTGAATAGAAACACAAAGTAAATTACCTAAAGATCCAGTTATATATCTTCTTAATAAAGGAATTACTTCCACTAATAAAATAAATACTTATTTTAACAATATTACATTCTACTTCTGAGATATTACCAATAGTTCACAGTTGAAAATGCATAGTTTTAAAAATGCATTTTTATTTTAACTAACTTTTATTAAAGATGCTTTACATTAAGTAAAGTGCTTATCATTATGGGTAAAACCTATGATAAGGTGGAAGGGAGTGGTTGGGCAGTGGATGGGGGTGATAGTGGTGCAGGGATGTGAGTGAGATCGACGGTGCTGGAATGGAAGGGGAAGTAGGGTGGGGGGGTTGTGTTGGACTATCCACAAATGGGGGGGGCGGGGACGGCTGGAGGAAGGAACCAGTGAACTCTGGGGATTTGTAGGTCTGTGGTTAAAACTACAAAGGTGGGAATGCTCTTTTGGCAAATACAGCAGGGGAGAGTTACTGGTGCAGGGTGTTGGGGGTGGGGGGATATGAGGGATAGGGTGCCCCTGGGGCATGCTTCTATTGAATATGAAAGTTTTTATCTTGTCATGGAGTGTTATCTCCCCCACTTTTCCCCATTAACAACATCTTTCATTAGTGTGGTACATTTGTTACAATTGATGGACACTTATTGAAGCATTGCTACTAACCATGGTCTATATATAGTTTACATTATAGCTTACACTTAGTACCGCACAACCTTGTAAGTTTTGACAAATGTATAATGGCCTGTATCCGTCATTACAATGTCATGCATTGTCCCAAAAATGCCCCATGTTACACCTATTCTTCCTTCTCCCTACCGTCAGAGCCTCTAGTGGCCATGGCCTTTGTATCAATGATACAAGTTCTTCCATTACTAGAATAATAATAAGTCCACTTTAGTTCATGGTTGCATTCCCCACTTATGTTTTCATTCCCCAATCTTGAGGATTTTGGTATGGTGATACCCACTCTGCTTCTAATTGAGAGAGGGTTTATCCCATGGGGCAGATGTGTGTAACTGCTTTGCTTGCAGTAGATACTCTCTGTTTTTTGGCATGGGTGCTGTCCGTCATCATCCTTTTGTTAGTTGTCCTGGGCAAGTCCAATGAACTGGAGATTAAGTGTTGCAACTCTACTGAGATTCAGGGCTCAGCAGGCATATGAACAGACCGAAGACTTAAGTCTGCTGGGACATATATTTAACCAGCATAGTGTTAATTATAGGCTCAAATCAAAGGGCCAGAAGAGCCCTGTGTAGGGAAGTTATAAATGTGTCTAACTCTGTTATATTGGGAGTATATATTCCAAAGTAAAACCCACTGACACGGTGCTGAACAATAAAAAATATAGTTAAAACTCATTTTCTTCAGTTTTAATTCCAACTCTTAACTTAGGTGCATTTTTACACACAAATTTATTTCTATATAAATATATATTAAAGGTGTATGCATGTATATATTTAAATATATATATATATATACACACATGCATATATTTGTGGGAATAAATAATTGTTGAAACCAAAGGACACAAGTTTTTTTTTTTTTTTAACAAATAGTAAAACAGAAAACTGTGAAAGAAATTTGAAGTAGAAAATTTGCTTTTGGAAATATAAAACATGGAATTAAACTTTAACCTTTTTTCATGTCATAAAATATAAAGAAGAAAGTTAGTAAATAACTGTTGCCATAAAGAGGAGTTAAATCTAATTTATTCTTTATTTTGTCTTTGATAAAGAGAACTTTCTTATTATTCTGAAAACTCGGTTTAATTATTCTAAAAACTATCAGTTTGTCATCTTGAGACTATAAATGTTTGTAAGATGAAGCTGCATGTGTTAGAATGTTTGTTGAACAGACCTTTTCTTCAACTCAACGTGAAATTATGCTTGTCATTAACCTGTTAACCTTGGACCAACTGATTTAGTTCTGAAAAAGAGCACATATTATTGTAGAAAGAAATATATCTGAAATCATGGCTCTTTGCAAAATCTTTTTTTTTTTTTTGCAGTCAAAAGAAATTTCAAACACAATGAAAAAGTATCATTCTTCCACACAATAATTATTCTGTTCTGATGACAAATCATTCTCACACTTGTTTTTGTTTAAAGTGCTTTCCTCAGTCCCTGTCTGTCATTTCCAGCATCTACATTCTTTAGGATGTATCCTCTCATTTGCTCACCAGACCTATATTCCCAAACTCTGCCATACTAAAATAGGTTCTATGAGTGCAAGTTTTGGAAATTTCACCACTTTCCCCAGAGCCCTAATGTGGCTTTCAGTTTATCCATAGAGATCTAACCGAATTTACACTTCTTGATATTTGTGGAATCGTATTATGCTCTTTTCATCTCAGGGCTAGCGTACTTTATTTTCTTTTTGCTATTTTTTCAGTTCCTTTTGTTTGGTGTGGGGAGATCTAAAAATCTGTGTCATCTCCACATAATTTCTAGGAAGTCTAACTGGCAAATACTGTTTTTTTGGAGAAATACCTGACTAAGAAAAAGCAGCTAATTTCCACAGACATGAAACCAATAAAACAAACAATAACACAAAACACAATAAATCTTTAGCTTATGATAAGCCATATAATATAAATTCCTTGATTTATGCCTGTATTTATTATATATTCTTAAGATTTTAATAACAACTTTTGTTTTGCACGTGATAAATTTTCCCTGTCGTTTTTTTCTTGTCCCTTTCTTTTATCTTTCTTTGTTTCACTCTTTCTCTCTCTGATTTTTCTTTAGCCACTCATCAAATAAATATAAATCTTCCCTAAAGTTCTACCACAATTCTCTTCTTTCCATTCTGCATTATACATTTGAGTGGTATTAGTCACACATATGGCTTTGGAGATCATCTATATATTGAGTAATTATAAATCTGTCTCCAAATAATGCATTTACTCATTCCCCAAATGCCTAAGATGGTCAGTTGCACAGGGACCAGAAAGACAAATTAGGAGGTAAGAAGTGTCAGAACTAAAGAGCTTTCATTATATTGATTATATTTATCCATATTTACAGTATTGCAAAATCAAACTGAGAAATGTTTAATTGTTAATCTATTTTTATTGAGATGTAACTAGCACAACATAAAAATTCAACTTCTTAAAATGTCAACTCAGCGGTTTTTAGTATATCACAAGGTTGTGTAAACATCCACACTATCTAATTCCAGAATATTTTCATTGCCCTCAAAAGCAGTCCTCTGTACCCATGAGCAGTCACTTCCCATTCCCCACCTCTATCCTTAAATGACAAGTTTACACTATTCATCTTTGAGAAAATCTTTTCTACAGTTCAAGTCTCAATAGCCATACAGTTTCTTGGTCACGCCTTTCAAGTAAAAATAATGTCCTATTAAAGAAAATAAAATTAACAGGCTAGATCAGCTCTCATTTCAAACAATATCACAAGTGTTTTGCTTTGATGTAACCATTGTCCCTCAGTAAGCAACAAAAGTGCTTTAGGGATATATCCCATTTTGCCTCATGGGATATTAAGTTAAGTCAAGAATCAATAATTGCAAAGATTTTATTGCTTCATCAAGGACATTCACAATGAAGCATATTATTTTTACTGAGAGTGTGTGGTGGTGAAGAATACTGTGACTTCTAGTACAGTTTGGTGCCACTGCCTTGATTTGTGTTAAGGCATCAGCAATTAAACCCATCATCGGTGTGCAGATAACAGTGAAAAGACAAATAATGTCTGAATGTTATTATGAATGTAGTTTTGTCACACAGCCCCTGCAAGTGTCTTGTAATCCCCCTGGGAGCATGAACCACGCTTTGAAAACATGTTTTCTTATCTAAATAAGTCTGATCCATGTAAAGCAAAAGACCTAAATTATTATCTGAATGTTATTTCTCGATCTGGAGTGTCTTTTCCCAAATGTTGCTTACAAAATTTCTCTTTGTTCAACGATTAAAGGGCCTAACTCAAGTAGCTTTTGTACTCTGTAAACTTTTTCTTTTGCCATAAGTACAGTTAACTCTAAGGGTGTAAATATTGCAAGTGGGATTAGAACGTCGGGAAATTTTTTACAGATGATTAAGCAATGTTTTTAAACCTCAGAGCACAGAGAAGGCTTAGCTGCAGCTCTTTTGTCATCTGCCATTGCCAAATTACAAGCTGTTAGCATGCTGACAAATAGGTTGTGAGGTCATTGAGACAGATTCAAGTGGTAGCTACATCATGTTTTCTTCTTTGACCCTGCATTAAATTACACAGCCTACTACTTTAAAGAAGAAAGTTTCATTTCACCACGTGCTTTGCTAAGGGTTCTGTAGGATGGTGAGGCTTAGACATGCATTTTAGCTAAAGAATTTTACAACTTCATAGAGTGAAACATCCATGTATATGCCAAAAAATAACTTTCCCCTATGCAGTGCTCAAAATGTCTGAACTTTTAGAAAACATTCCTAAAAAGGCTTTATTGTAATATGGAGTATAAAAACCAGTGTATCATATCCAACCAATATTATATTTTGCTCTTATGCATTTCATTACAGACTTCTCATAGGGGTAATATAGACAGCTTTTTTAGTTTTAGTTTGCTTTTTGAGAAGCAAGAAGAGTGCACTTCTAAGTGGAATTATTCAACTCAATTCAATAATGATTTATTGTTCTCAAATATTATCAAGAGTATAGATCACATATTTGGAATGGATGTTTGATACTATGTCATACAGAGCATTTGAAAAATTTAAATTTTTTTACTTAAAGTATTTTAAATTATTGTCAATATGGTAAGAGAGCTAATGTTTTATTGACAGAATTCCTGATATTGCCTTAGTGGAACATTAATTTAGAAAAAAGTGTATGACTAATGAGACCTTTATATTTACTGAATATTGAAAAGATAGAGAATTTTAAAATTCCATTGGCAATTCAAGTGTATGCCTCTTATGCTACGGAGATACATGTGTTTATTCTTTTTTAAAAATAAAGTAGTAAATTAAGAGTCAACATAATACAAACTTCAGATACAAATAATCTGTATCTGATATTGTTCTTGCTTTGGCAGTATTTACTAAACTCATTAACTTTAGATGTCTTTGCTTCCCAAACCTTCAATTACTCAGTGTTTGCTCACAAATATATGGCGAAAACCTACTGTATTTAAGACTCAGTGTTAAGCAATCTCAAGTTGTAAAAGTAAAACCTGGGGTTTCACCATTGCAAGAAGGTAAGGAAAACAGCATCATATATTACATGATATATTACACCTCTCACACACTGTGCATCAGTTAAGACATTTTGGATTGTTCCTATCATGGTATCCATGGCTGGGTCTGCTTTAGGATTTAGAGTAAAGTTAACCCTCTTGCCATGGTATGTGCTCAAAGTAACCCATGTCCAAGGCCATCAGCAATGGCACTCCCAAGGGACTTGGGGAGGTTTGATGCAGGTGTAATTTGGGGTAATAATTTAATGGTAAAGAGAAGGAATACTCTTCTTCTCCATGGATGTGAATGAAGAACAATGCCCCTGTGATTGATAATGTTTATGGCCCTTTGTGAAACCAACATAGGGCCAAAGCTGACACTCATGGAAGGCAGAGCCCCCAAGTCAACTAAAGCCAAAAGATGAAATATGTCTGAGCCTGCCCTCCTCTTGGAGTTTTAGAAACATGAGCTGATACAGCCTCATTTTTATTTAATTTAGCTGAGTTTATTTTTTTTTAACCCGCACTTGAAAACATCTTGAGTGATACAGCATTAAAAGACAAAGATGCTTCAAGGAGATGAATTCAGGCAGAAAAAACATCATGGAAAAAGAGACCAAATTAGAGCTCATATTTGCTAAGGTGTGATTGCAAATCCAAATGATTCAGGACCAACTCAGGAAACCTAATATTAATGAAGCAAATCAGGCATAAGACAAGAAAATGGAAGGGAGAGTAGCAAATATTACTCAGGATATTGTTGATATGTGCCAATTTAATACAAATGTTATGAGATCTTTGAATTTTCAAGTTTTTCAGAAGTTAAATGAGATACTATGTGGAAAATGGAAGAGTGCATCTATAGACATGAGGCAAAAAATAAGTGGTAACTATTTTTATTTATGAGAATGATGGCAAGGTATGTGGCATTCAATAAACTTTAGCTCATTTCCTTTAATCTATTAGATTTGGTATGTGTGATATGAAGACAGGTGGATATAGGACTAGAAAATAAGTGAGCTACAGGGAACTAAAGATTCCTTTAGGTGACTAAAGGATGCAGAATTGGAGTGATTGACATTGGCACATAAATAGAATAGGATAGTAGGAGGATAAAGAGAAGACGAGTTAACAACAAATAAAAGTGAAAAATGTTGAGGACAAAAATAGAGCATTACAGCTTGGTCATATATAGTTATAATTTAGATCAATGTCTTTGAATTTAGAAGGTTCAATTGCAACCTCTACTATATAATACCTATGCAACCCTAGGCAAATTAACTTAAGATTCAGAGTTTTCATCTGCAATATGGAATTATTAATAGCAACTCCCTTATTATGAGGTTAAAATAGATCCTGCATGTAAAACATTCAGTCCAGTATCTAGCAGAAACAAGATGCTGAATAACTATTACTAAATTTATTTTAGTTTATAATATGAAATAATTAAGAAGGACCAGTAAAGAAAAATATGAAGAAACCAAAGAGGCATAGTTAAGAGCAAAGCGATATAACAAATTTACAAAATGAAAGTGCAGATTTTATGTAGTAAGATATTAAACCAATGGCTGCAGAAAATACCATGGATAAAGAATATAGAGAGTAAGTCATTGTGCTTTATAAGCCATCAGGAAGTTGCAAGAAGTTACCATTCAAGGGGGAGTTCTCCGTTTGGAGGTGGAGCAAGAAGTCACAATGTAAGAAGGGATTAAGAGATGCTGTGGTCGTAGAGAGTACAGCCACAGAGTGTAACTGTTATTTAAAGTTAGTTGCAAAACAAGGAGGGAAATACTAGGACAAGCCTCATAAGGGAAGTTTTTTATTTTTATTTTTGTATTTTAATATAAAGGAGACCAGTGTATTTTAATGCAGATAGGAGAGGTCTCTGCAGAATTTCCAGAAAGAGAAAAGGAATGAAGGTGGGTCTCAGGAGAATGTGCATTGACAGAAGATGAAATATAGACGTTTACTTTAATTAGGAATGTGGAAGGCACCTCTTCTTCTAAAGTAGGACATAATGGGAGAGGAGAAATATTTTAAAGAGATGAGAGGGCTTGATGTCAGCTGATAGCTGATACTGTGGTGCTCATATTTAATGATGCCCGTCTCCTCAGTAAATTATATTTGGCCAGCTTTTGTGCATAGAGGACACAGTGTGATTAAATAATATGGAAAAGCCTTGGAAGAGCTGCTTTGGGAATAAACAAAGGCATTACCAAGAGATAAATAAAGCAGTGAGAGTCAATTGAAATCCAGTATTTTAAATGACATTGAGCCTGTTTAGCCATCTTCAAGACTTTGCTTTAGAAACTCTCTATTTCTTGAGTGGGAGTAGGGGACCAAACTTTAAAAGTTACCTAGTGTTGACTCTTGGCTATAGGGAGAATAGTGGAGTTTCACAAAAAATGATTAATTTTCCTGGGCTATGTCGAAATGAGTGAATGCATGTTCAGCTGGGCTAATGAGTAACATGAGACACTAATGGCATTTAGGAACTTGAGGAAGGAATTGGAGAACTGAATATGGGTGGGCTAAAGTTTTAACAGATGTGAGAAAGAAATAGAAATGACAGCGTGGAAGAACCATCTTATATTTTTCACTCATTTGTGATAGTTCATTTGCAAAAATCGCCTCGATTCACGGCTTCTTAAATCCACGTCCTTTGCAATGTGATTGTATTGCAACTCCCATCAAGAGGGGAGGCTCTTACTCCACTCCTTGAATCAGATCTGGTCTTGTGACCTGCGCAAACCAATAGAATGCAGTAGAAATGACACTGTGCCAGTTCAAGCTTAATCCTCATGCAGCCTTTAGTAATTACACTCTCTCTCTCTCTCTCTTTTTCCTATGCCTTCATCAGGAAAATATGCCTTCTCTAGCCTCTGGAGGATTTGACATGTGGTATAGGTGAGTCGGTCCACTTTTCTAGCTGAATCCTGAGATATGTGAGAGACTCCAGCTAAGACCAGCAGCTCAACACAGACACATTAGCAGACCCCACCAAGCCCAGCTCAGGACAGCAGAACTATCCACTCCTCCCATGGACTCATGACCAAAATGAATCTTTATTACAGTATGCCACTAGTTTTGGGAGTGCTTAGTTTATAGCAAAATTGTGGCAATAGTAATTGACATAGTATTTTCTTTAAATGGGTCAAATATAGACAACCACGATATACTTCATATGAAATACTTGTTCAATATTTTCTTTGAACACTGTGTGTCAGCTGCCCCCTTATAGTTTGTTTTCCTGAATGTGTATAAGATGTGGTATGACTGGTTCTGGTAAAACAGAATCATCTCTTCTTTTAATATAGCATTATTGATGCATTCAAGATCTGATTAGACATTTGGCAGTGATTTCATGCTGATGGGGTTTCCGTCGGGAAAGGGACAATCTGACCTTTGTTTCCAAGGTATGAGCTGCTATTCTTTAGCTCCCTGCTTTAGCTAAGGCAACACATAATTAAAACATTATGTTGAAAGGATTCACAGGAGCTTTTCAAATAGGAGTATATTTGGAGTAAGAAAGGCCTCCCACTTAGCTAGCCTGAATGATCTTAGCCAAATTAATTTATTTCTTCAAGTTTAGTTTTCTCAGCTACAAAATGATTGAAAATACCTAGCATAGTAACAGATGCAAAGTAAGCACTCAATACATGATAAGCATATTTTTTGTTAATGATCTGCTTTATAACATCATGTGATGTTGATATTTTTATCCCCATTTAATTTTTTTTTCAATTACATTAAAGTTTCTTCTGAACATACTTAGGAATACATGTTTTTAAAGTTCAGTTTTAAATATTCCTTTTAAAAATTAGAATATTCCTATACTTTTAAAAAATGTATGTACAATAATGTTTATTTATTTTTGTCCTTTATTATTTAAGAGAAGATTAAGAAGCTTCACAAAACACACAAAAATACAACATAAAAACAAATTAGAAATATGTATTGCAAAGGTAGAGATAAAGCTAGAAATGAGGCTAGAACACAAAAAAGTTGGTCACAGTCTGAGTCTAACCTTTATAACAGAAAATTAGAAAATAATATATGTGTATAATTTATAATGTCTATAAAATAAAAGCACATTACTTTTTCCCAAGTTCCTCCCAAAGAAGACCCTGAAACTTAATGAATAAAATTCTCAGCCACATCTTAGGATAAAAACAGCTTTATTTATAAAGAAAGAAAGAAAGAAATAGCACAGGGCTGTTTATTCTATTTCTTTTAACATCCCTTAATATCAGGCAAATGGAATCACACCAAATCACTATTTAATAAAACTAGTTCTATAGAGAACCAATAAAATAGGCTTCAGTTACACCACAATCTGATGGCCTGAATAAAGGCATAAGTATCATGGGAACTAGAAAAATAGACAACAATCATAATCTTTGGGCAATCCTTCCTAAATATTATTTCTGTTAACCTAACTTTTGATTTTGGACAGTAGTGTGAATTTAATATTATATGCCTTGATGAAAACCTTAGTGTACAGGTCATGTCATCTATCTTTGCAATTAAATATGGTATGGTAAGCTTTGCCAGCAAGACACAATTGATATTGTATTATCAAAATCGAGGAGGCGAAAAAAGACTTTTTCCAGTATGGGAAGCTGCCACAATGCTTTCAGGGTCAAATGGAGGGAGTGCCAGTGGGCAGTGTCAAAATTTTATTTAGTTATTATTTTGGACCTACATAGTTCTCAGGTAGATAATAAATGATTTTTTAACAACATAGTCATTGCATATATAGGTTGTTCATACAAAATATAAGAATGTAACACTTTGGGATCATTTGAGCAATAGTTCATGACACAGAATACTTGACATACATTTCTTTTAATCTTACGAGAAAAGCGAGAGTTTTCCTGTCTTCTTTTCCTCAATTATGTAATTGTCTTCATCCCCATTTTCTTTCATTTCTCTTCTCCTTTTCGTCAAAGGCATTTATTAAGTGTCTATGTCTTTGAGGCTCCTTTTCCAGCTCTATAGAAACAAGATTCTTAGAGCATGCATTGTGAAACAGATGATGATGTCAATAGGCACATACAAGGCATACCAACTACAGAAGGAAAATGTGATATTCTACAAGGCTTTTAAAGTACACACAGGCAGTTGGCTTCTTTGGAACTGTTCTCTCTCAATCTCCAAGTTTTTTTCTTTTTAAATGTCCAATGTTTTCCTTTCTCAGTCAATATTGCCAAATCTCTCCATGACACAAGCTTTGCATAAGATGTCATCCGTATTTTACATCCAGTGCAATCAATACATATTGTAAACCCAATTAGTATTTGTAGAATATTTATACTTTTATAACCCTTTAATTCTTTTAGTTCTATGATACAAGCAAAGGCTGCTGCTGAACCTCCATGCACAGCCCCATCCTCCAAACCAGATGTTTTATTCTACTTATGTGTAGGTAGGAAAACCTTATTTGATAGTCCTTGGTGGTTTAAGAAATCAAGGTTATTTCATAAAAGAAATACTGGATGTGCTGTAGCACAAGCTGCAATAGATTCCTGTACACAATCCCAATGAACTGCAGCTGCTTGGCTGCATTTTGTATACACACCGATCCAGCTGCAATTTTATAATATTGTTTGTTCATTTGGAAAAATAGGACTACCAAATTCTCAAATATATTTATCAAGGTGAGAGTTGTGTGTGGGAAGAGGATATAGTGCTATCTAACATGGAAAATTGAGCAAAACAAAACAAAACAACAAATAGACTCATATCCATATGGTAGATCAAGTCAACTGTTTGGAAACCAAGTCTTAATATATAAAGAAATATTGAATTGGTCATAACAATTAATTAGGTGTATAAGTATTAATTTTTGGAAGTATCCTATGAAATAATTTCTGTTCTTCCCCTTTACCTTATAGAGGAATTCACGCATATGAGAAAGAAATGCAAATAAATTGTAATTTCTTTTATTTGAGTTAAGGCATCATGAATATAAACAAAGGCAAAGTTTATTATTTCTTACATTATCATTCTGCTCTTCTGCCAAAGGCAGAGTCCCATTACATTAAAATAATGACCTTATGGTTGAATTGCAATTATTCTATAATATATAGTCATATTATTGTAAGAATATTATCTACTGTAAGTGACAAAAAATTCAATGCAAACTGCTTGAAACATATATATAAACAAATATGTAATGTGCGTATATGTATATACATATAGATATATTTATATAAATTTGTATATGTATACACATGTGTGTCCAAAACTGGACAGTACAGCTTCTTTCTTCCCCTGACCAAATGCACTGAGAGTAGAATCAGAGTTCTTGCCAGAAGACGAGGGATATAGATGCTGGGGAAATAAACCCATGTCCACTATTTTGATTTAGCTATTTGGGCAATTGAATAAAGCATTTGTATTCCCTCTAGCGTGCAACAGCCTAGAACAAAGCGTAACATAATTGCAGCTAGCATCTAAGAACAAAGCAGATCTGTGCTCACCTATTAACACATATTTATTCTTATTGTCCCTCATCCCAGAAGGGAATTGCAGTTCAGAAGGATCCTCAAGTATCTAGAGAATTGCTGTATTTGACTCTAATTAAAACTTAACCTTTTAGATAAGTTCTATTAAAACATAAAATTTATTCTATAATCCCTAGAGATGTAGCATGTACAGTATATTATTAATGAGACTAAAGGAAATTTATGGAAAGTGGCTGAATAATCAGCCAAGACTTCAACATAAATTTATGTAAATTTGCCAAACATTGATGTAAAATCCTAAGGAGTATCCTCAGGATTTTTCCTTTTTATTATGTTAATGGTCAAGATCAATTAAAACATGAAATATATGGAAATTTACATATTTTTATTTAATGTCAGTGTCTTCAATTTTTGCAAGGAAAATGACTATAAGAAAAGTCAC